>PITA01023142.1:0-28793 GCA_004023965.1 Spilogale gracilis
GTGCTGTGTGTGTGTGTGTGTGTGCGCGCGCCTGTCCCTGGGTGCTGTGTGTGTGTCCGGGCCTGTGCCGGGACGCCCAGCTGATGCAGCTGGCCGGTGGGGAGGAGAGACACAGCGATGTCCCGAAAGTGGAAGACAGCGCCCCTCTTCTCAAGCCGTGTTGGCTTCGCTTAGCTGGGGAGCCAGAGACACGGAGGTCGGTTAAGAGTGTCAACACAAGTGTCATTTAATCCACAAATCATGTCTTTGTAGAGAGACTTCCAGGGCAGGGTTTGTCTTTGCTGTCACGCGGGGACATCAGATACAACTCGGGACACATGGTGGAACGCTTGTTTTTCCTGATTTTGTTGTGTGGAAGCAGGAATACAGGGTGAATTTGTGAGGGCGGGTGCTGCCTGCCTGGGGGCAGGGGGAGGTTGGTCAGGGGCGACGGTGTCAAGCAAAGCGTCTTGGGATTTGTGTTTGAAGTCAGACTGTCGGGTGGACGTCCTCCGTGTCAGCCGCTGGCCCGGGGGCTCTGGGCTGGCCTGAGCACGCGTCCTGGACAGCCCCTTGTTCCCACCATAACTGCTCCAGTCCTTTAGGATTTCGAGGTCCATGCCCTACTTGGGAAGCCCCCCGTCCCTGTTCTCTGCACTATCCGGCACCCACTGCACCTCTTGGGGGGTCCCTACGGATAATCCCGGGCTCTCAGCCCCCTGAAAGCTGCGGCATGAAAGGGGTGGGAGAGGGGACAGCAAGGGACAGCACTGTGACTAACAGAGTGTCCCGGGCCATCCTCGGAGCGACGCGGAGCAAACCCGCCAGGCCGCCCTGCCCGCCACGATGTGCAGGGGCTCCTGGAGGGGGATTTACTCAAGAGGCCCAGGCCCCCCATCGTGTCTGCAGCCTAGCCCGCCCCCTGTCTGGCACACTGAGGGTGTGTTCCTGTCCCTCAGCGTCCCTGTCCTTCACGTTGGGGGTCTCACCCAGGGAACTCCTTCCCAGCGTCGTCTTTGTGGGAAGAAAGGGATGGGGTGGGGGGGCCTCAAGAATGCTTTCTTTCTGTGAAAGTTATTTTCAGCTCCACTGCCATTTCTCATGAGTTATACCCGTGAGGCAGCTTCCTTCCTCCCTCACGCACCCTTCTTCAGTTTCCTGGAAATGAGGGGGGTTGGAAGAGAGAAGGGTGGAAATCCCCACGGCATGTCGGCCTGCCACGCGGTGGCTGCCGAGGGGCTCGGGCGAGGGGGTGGGAGAGGCCGAGACTGCTGAGCCCACGGGATGGGCCTGATTGCCCCTCGGCCTCGAGCTCGCCTGTAATTGTGGTTTCTGGGAGCCAGCGCATCCTGGAAATGTGCTGCAGCAGCAGAGACTTGGGGCTTCCGCCTGGGATGGGCTTGGATTTTCCACTTGGAACAGCATGCCCGGCGCCCGTTTTCAGATGGGGGGTAGGGTGAGTCTGTAGAGCTCTGCCGGGGCAGTTCGGAGAGGCGTAGGGTGACAGGGCCTGCCTTTGCGTGAGATTGTGTGCTCTGAAAGCCCGGATGGCTTGGAAGAGCTCAGGGAGGCAGCAGGGCCCGGGAGAGCCGGTCCGCCCCGCCCTCGGGTGAGGACCCCCTGGCTCGGGGCCTTGGTTTCCCCCCTTGACATTGACGTGGACAGCCACCAGCTTTACCGTCTCACCATTGTCATGGGCGGGGACATGCTAGCCTCGGGCAGGCGGGCAGCGCCCTTTCCTCGTGCTGCTGGTATTTTGAGCGTTGCTTGTGTGCCCAGCGCAGAACGCTTTCACAAACGGCACCTTAAACCTCCAGCAATCCCAAGAAGCAGTTGTAGTCTGCGCGACAGGGGGGACGCGGGAGGCCACAGCATCTCTGACCCGGGGAGCGCATCCCGAAGCCCGAGCATTCGACCTGCAGACGTGTAGATGGTAGTCCACGTTGTGCTATACATGTGGCCTGGGGGACGCCCAGGGCCGGCCTGGCTCAGTGGGGGCTGCCGTGGAGCTTGGGGTTCAGGGGTCCAAGTTCCAGCCCTGGCGCAGGCCATCACTGACCCCAGGACCTTGGTGAAGCATGTGTCTTCTCCGATGGCGGCTTCCTCGTCTGTAAAATGGACGTGTGCAGAGCTCTGACGAGGTGCCGTCCAGCAGGTGCTCGGTGCATGCCCACAGAAGAAGAGACAAGCGGGCCGCCTCTGCCCTCTGGAATTAGGACGCAGTGGAAGGAGATAGGTCTGAGGCAGGGCGCCAGTGGTGAGGACGCTGTCAAGCCAGAGGATGTACCCTCAGCCGGCCAGGGCTGGTGGGGGTCGTGGACCCGTGCCACCTCGCTGTCTGGGTGTGTGCACTTCAGCCTGGCACCCTGCATTTCTACGGCCTGGTTTCCTCCCCTGTGAAGTCACCACACGATGGCTCTACCCCCAGGAGTGTTGTGAGGAGTGAGCCACGTGAATGAGGGCTTGGAGTTACTGAGTTCTTACTGTGCCCAGCCCCGCCCGAGCATCCTCCTTTCTCATGTTTAGATAGCGTGGTCCCCAGAGCAGCCCCAGGAGAGGGCGAGCAGGCCGGGACGCGGAGCGCTCACAGCCGGGGGAGCCTCGGGAACCCACAGTCCTCACCACTCGCCTGTGGTCCCAGGAAGTGCTCGAGACATGCGCGTCCCATGCTGGCAGGACCCTGTGTGTGGGCCGGCCACAAGCCCATCTGAGGAGCGCGTGCCCTGCACGGCATTCACAGGTGTGCAGAGTTGCCTGTCTGGGGGGAGACGTGATCGACCCGGGAGAGCTGACTCAGAGCAGCGAGGTGCCGAGACACGCTGGCGTTAGTGGCCCAGCGGCTGGGAGCCATGTGACCACAGGTCCCCGACCAGCTGACCAGGGAGGCCAGGGGAGATGTGAGCTCAGCCATAGGAGACGGCTGTTTGCACGGGGCTTTGGGAGCAGTTGGAACGTCGAGGTTGGTCTTTCCATCATACAGCACACTTTCACTGAGACGCGTGCACATCTGGCCCGACGGGGTCCGTGGCCTCCCAGCTGCCAGGGAGTCTCTCCCGGTCATTCTGGGTTTGTTTCTTCAAGAGGATGTTCCGCAGGTGGGCAGGTTCTGAGTTGAAATACTGTTCTCGCCTCGCCTAGCTTGTTGTTAGAACCGACCTCACTGTGATGTGATTTGTGCCTAGGGGAGCGAGAGTGTGTTTCTAGGTCGCGAAAGGAGCTGTGGGACCCTCTGGCTCGTGCGTCCCCATCCCTTCCACACCTGTGCATGTGCACACGCCCCTCACTCTGCTCATGAGGAAGCCAGGACCCGCCGCTGAGGTTCTAACCCAGGCCTTCAGACCTCCAGGACGGCTCGTTGAGACCAGGAGTGCTGCCTGATCGGATCCTGTGAGGCACGAAGGGCCCTGACATGTGGCCGCACAGAACAGATGCTTGCGTCTGTCCTGTCTCCCGGCCCAGGGACTCCGTCTTCCTGACGCCCCTCCGCTCGGAAGGTGGGATTCAGTAGGGACGGGTGCGAGGCTCCCTTGTGGTTGGAGCTCCTGCTCATAAACCCTTGGCTTCCCACAGCACGGCCTCCGGGTGTGTCAGACTCGGGAAGAGCCCGCAGACAGCGCCAGTCCCACTAAACCCAGTGTCCCATCCCATGACCCCATCCCACCGGGCCCAGGGGTGCCCTGGGGGTGCGCAGCTCAGAGCGGTCACTGGGGATGGGCCTGTCCCGAGGCCATGTTCCGGCTGGCTTTCCGTCTGCGTCCTAACCAGCTGTGTCTGCGAAGTGTCCAGTGTGGGCTGGGGTTCTGGCTGGGGGGTGGGGGGGGCGGCCCAGGTCGGGGGAGCCGAAGAAACACGAAATAGAGGACAGGAGTCCCTGCTTCTGAGCAGGTGGTTTTTTTTTACTGGTTCCCTTTTAAAGTAACCGAGGGGCAGGGATTGTGTTCTTAGAGCACAAGTCGAAAGCTCGGGATGGGCACTGCGAGCTTAGGATTGGCCGTCACTGGAGAGTCAGTTGAGGGAAGCTTCCGGAAGGCGGGGAGTTTCCGTGCAGTCTTGAGAAGGGTGGAGGGAGGAATCCAGGGGTCCTCTCCCACCTGCCCACCTTTGTCCCTCTCCTGACTCGGGGGGCTCCCCCGTACCCCTGGAGGCTCCCACACTGTGAGCCCATTTCCCGCAGGTGCCTCAGCTGGGAGGGTCCGAGGGGCAGAGCGGCGGACAGAAAGGGAGCGGCTTGCCTCAGTCGTCCTTCCGCGCCTTAAGCTCACCCGTTTTAAAATCAGAGGCCAACCTTCCCCTGCCATCCAGTACTTCCAATCAATTTTGATACAAACACAGGGAACAAAAACAAATTTAAAATCCCACCTAACAAAGTAAATTACAGAGGTGAATTCTGAGCCAGATGACAGATTTTTTTTTTTAAGTGAAATATTTTGGGTTTTTTTTAAGATTTTATTTATTTGACAGAGTGAGAGATCACAAGTAGGCAGAGAGAGGAGGACGCAGGCTTCCTGCTGAGCAGAGAGCCCGATGAGGGCCTCGATCCCAGGACCCTGAGATCATGACCTGAGCCGAAGGCAGAGGCTTTAACCCACTGAGCCACCCAGGCGCCCAACATGACAGATTTTTTAAAGGTAGATGGAGATTTCTTGGGTTGGCTGTTATTTGGGATTTACGGTCCATCCTTTATTTGTGGGGTGGTCAGAGCACAGCTCTGTCAATACCGGGTTCCCAGCTTGGCGGGCCTTGTGTATTATCACCACTTCTGGAGGGTTTACTTAGAACACGTGTAGTTGACTTTTTGGGAAAACCTGGAGTAAGACAACATACGGCTGCAGAGAGATTGTGGGTTTCTGAATAACGGTGTTGCAGGGCCCCATGAGAGGGGCAAGGCTCTGTCTTCCCACGGCACCGTCACGGAGCTGGGACTTGGAGGCGTTCAGTATCTTGTCCCCTGTCACACAGCAGGCACCACGCAGGCCGGGTGGACAGGTCAGGCTCCAGACCGAGGCCCTCCGCTCCCACTCCCGGCCGCGGGCTGTGGGACACAGGCTCAGTCTGTCTTGGGGGTTCTGAGCTCTCTCTGCTCTTCCTTGGCCCTTGTTAAAACCAGAAAGCAGAAAAAAACTCTTCCTGGCCGCCTCCCAGAGCTCCCCAGCGCAGACTCTGACATGCTTCTGGGTCACTGTTGAGGACGGCACCTGTCGCTTTCCTCTCAGTCGAGTCACTTGGTGTCCGGGACACCCCGTGAGGGCAGAGGATGGTGTGCGATGAGAACGGGACAGGAGAGGGTGAGCTGGCCAGCCCTCGGTGTAGCGGTGAAGCCAAGGCGCCCAGAGGGGAAGGTTGGCTCCAGCGCCCGGCTCTACCACCGAGTAGCTGTGTGTCCTTGAGAAGCTTACCATGCTTCTCTGATGCTCGTTTTTCTCGTCTGTCAAGAAAAATAGCAACGTCTGGCTCATGGGGTTGTTGCAGGGATTAAATGAAGGCCTGTAACACAGTACACGCTTATACCATATAATTTTCTTCTTCTTTTCCAAGGGTGTACAAAAAGATGGGGGCAGAGTTGGTCTAGAACCCAGATGTCTAGACGGCCCATGCCGCCCCCTCCCTGCGGCCGCCGTGGCTTCGCTCGCGTGTGCTGGCCGCCCCGCCTCCGACCCACACACCCGGCCCGGTCTCTGGAAACGCTGTGGTCTTGCTGTCTGCACTCACACACTCCTGAGGGGCAGCTTTGGCCCCGACGTCCCGAGACACGGAGACAGGAGCGCGGGACGGGGCCCCGGGCACCGCAGCGGGGCATCTGCTCCAGAGAAGGCCCAGGAGCCAGTCATATTAACACACGTGAACCCCACATTCTTTCCTCCTGTGTTCAGGCCGCGATGGGATTGCTCGGGCCGTAGCTCGCTCCTGCTGTCTGACTTAGGACCTCAGGGCAAGAACAGCAGCCATTCTCACGCTGGGCCGCATGCCGGGCTTTACGCCAGAGACTCACCAGCTCTCATAACCGCCCGCGGGAGAGGTCTCTAGCATTCCAGTTTTGTGGGTGAGGACACCGAGGGTCATGGCCAGGAAGTGGTGTTCCCTAAGCCCCAGGGGCAGTCAGAGCCGGAGCCCCGATGCCCACACACCTCATCCGGCTCCACCCTTGGCCACCCCTCTGCTCGGCACTCGTGTGACTCCCTGAAAGCAGCCCAGGCTCTGGGCTTTTCCTAAGGACTGCGGGACCAAGTCGGTGAGTTGGATGGGGGTCTGTGCCCGTGCTGGAGAGCATGGAGGCGGGGGGATCCTGAGTGAGGAGCAGGGGCCCGCCCGCCCGCCTGTTCTCTGCCGAGTGCTGCAGAGGGCTGCCCCTCACAGCCCTCCCTCCTTCCTGCCCGGGCCGCCGAAAGGAGCCCTCCGGGACCTCACAGCCCAGCAGCAAGGGCAGGGAATCGCCTGGGTGCCCGGTGCTTTGGCAGAAGGCCGTACGACTGTGGGCAGTGATCTAGGCCGACCCCGGCAGCTTTGCCTGGTCTGAGAGGCTGGAGGGAGAAGGCCCCGTGTGGCTGAGGGAGGCCAGACCCATGCTGTCCGGCAGAGCAGAACGCAGGCCGCACGGGGCCTTGGGAATGTTCTAGTAGCCACATCAAAGGTACTAAGAAGAGGGGCGCCTGCCTGGCCGAGTCAGGGGAGCTTGACCCTTCTTCTCGGGGCTCTGATTTGAGCCCCCCACGTTGGGTGTAGGGATGACTTGGTAAGATCTTTTGAAAATGAAAAAAAGGAAAAAGGGACGGGAGAAAGGAATTTTAGCATTATGTTTCATTTAAGTCCGTCAACTCAAAATGTTATCTCGGCGTGTGATCAATATTGGAAGTGTTGATATTTTACATTCCTCTGTTCATTTGTACCAAGTCTCTGAGACCACGTGGGTGCTTTATGCGGAGTATTCTGTCACTAAATCAGCATGTGGGTGCCTTGTGGTGGCCCCCATGCCTCCTGACCACCGCCCCATGGGCAGCGTGGGGGCAGCCAGGCCGCGCCCCGGGGGCCTCTCCCACCGGCCCCTCCTAGTTCCCTGCACAGCAGTGCTCGCGCTCAGGGACCCCCCAGCCCTGCCCCGCAGGCTCTCCGGGCCTCCAGCCTCTCCCCTCCAGCCCACTCTGGCCTCTACCATCAGACCTGCGCTTCTCAAGGCTCGCTCGGACCCCGTGAGCCCCAGGAAGCCTTCAGCAGCTCCCCGGCCCCAGCCTCTCGGTCCTTGCCATGTGCTTCAGTGTTTCCCAAGCCTTCCGACGCCCCCTCATTTAATTCCCATGCCCACTCCTGAGACAGGTGGAGCAGGCAGGTGAACTGTCCAGGATGTGCGGGTGGAGAAACAGCGTTTCAGAGAGTTTCCTAAGCCCCCTGGCTAGCACGTGGCCGAGCAGGGGTGGAAACCCACATCTTCCCTGCTTTATCTCGTGTTCTCTCCTGTCTGATCCTTCCCTCTGCCCTGGGTCGCGACGCTGGCCTCGGAGCTGCGGTCTCGCACTGTCCCTCCCCTCCCGCATCTTCCCACGCTGAGCTGCCCCTCTGAACCGGCCCTCACTCCCGCGCTCTGCTCGGTGCGCCTCCTCTGCCGTTCCTTGTCTGGCCTGCTTTCTTCCCAGCCCTCTTTGTCGTTACAGAACCACGTCAGCGCACATTTTCTCATTTAGTGCTTTGTGTGCAGAATTTGATTCTGGAAATGTGGGAGACTGAAGACAGCAAGAGTCTAAGTAGTCCTGATAGCCAGCGTGGGGGCCCTCGCCGCGAACGCCCGTGGAGAAACAGGCACCGTTCCGCTTCAGGTGGCCTTCGTGAAACCCGGAGGCTGTGAATTGGGTCTTAACTTCCGCAGGTGACAGGCGCGTGCTTACGATATTTGCCCGTCTGCAGAGTCCCTCGGCATATAGTGTCTGCTTCGATCCTTCAGCCCCTATTTATGGGGTATCTGCTGTGTGCTCTAGAGAACAAGAGACAACAAAGCTGATCAGTAAGCGGGGAAGGTAGACGTGAAGCGTTCCCAGAAAGCACCACATGACTCGTCAGCTCTGAGTGAGCACTCCAGGGGAGACCTGAGGGGAGACCCGTGTAGCGGGAGTTCCCGAAGGCACCCTGGCGCGTGCATGTGTTGGCCTTGCGCAGGGCTGGGCTGCTGGGGTCGCGGCACAATGAGGGAGGGCCCGGGTGGCCCGCTGGGGAACCTGCAGGCTGCCCTAGGATCTGGACGGTGGGAAAGCCCTCCGGAGATTGGAGAGAACAGGTGGATCCTGGGGAGGGGAAGCTTCGCAGCGGGGAGGGGAGTGGTGGTCCTGGGGGCGGGGCAGGAGGGGCAGAGGCAGGTGGGTGCAGACCTAGAAGAGGGTACTCGATTGGCAGGGGTGTCCCAGGGAACCCCCCCGGGCTCCAGCATTGGCCTCGGAAGGAGACGTCTGCTCAGGAGCCGGGCTGGGCTCGGCTGGGAGGTGGATTTCCGTCCGGACAGGTTGGCTTCGAGGTTTCAGTAGGCATGAGTCAGCACTCCCGGTCGCCCTTGGAGGAAAGTGCTATTTTCCACACTTGTCACTAAAAAACCAGGGCTTCTTGGTGGGGTGTAGCCAGGAGAAGGCTGAGCTTGAGCCTCTATTTCACCCTGAAAGTGTGCTTTCCGTACCATCCCGCGTGGGCCGTGTGTGAAACACCGGTGTTGAAGCTTAGCCTGCCGGGAGTCAGCAGCGCCTGTGACCCTCACTCTGGCTCCAAAAGGAGGGGCATGCCTTCAGCAGACTGGCATGGGCGCCCTGTGTGCCCCGGGTTCTGCCCTGGGCTGTGACCGGCGTCCTTGACCTGGAGGGCTATGGTCCACTGGGGACACCGGTGACGATGCAGAGACTAAGGGACGCGTTCAGAGCTGCACACGGGAACAGTTCCCTGAACGGCCACGGAGTCGGATGTGGCCGGACCGCCGGCTGAGCCCCGCGCCGCCCTGCACCCGCCTGTGACCTGGCTGAGGTGGGAGCCTTCTCTGGCTGCCCCCTGCTTTGCAGATGATGGGACCCCCACGTGCGGAAGTCAAGCGGCCAGTGGCCGGGGGCCCTGATGAATTGGAGACAGAACGGGGATGAGCCCCAGAATGTCCTGGATTGCAGACCCAGCCCTTTCTTACAGCGCCCCCGATGCACTAGCTCTGCATCTGGCTGTGGCTCTCACTCTCGGATTTGAGCCGGGCCCCTTGTGTCCCGCTGTTTTTAGGACTCGAGCTCGGAGGAGTGTGTGTCTCTTCCCTTCAGCATGGGGTATGGGGGCCTGTGGGGAGCCTTCCACCCAGACGCAGAATCCTGGGGAGTTAGGGCACTGGGAGGCTGCTTCGAGCTCCCCCACCCGGAAGATAAGGGAAAGCAGACCAGTAAGACCAGAGCAGGGCTCAGTGAGTGTGGATTTATCTGGAACGAAGGTCCTGGCCAGGTGGCTCTTCCCTGGTGTACGGCTGCCCCTGGCTTCGGGGAGCGGCCTGGGACTGTGGCTTTGCCCAGGCGCAGGAAACCTCGGTCAGCCCATGTACATGTGTGATTTAGTCTCTGTGTATTTATCGTGTTATCGTTCCAGACATCTGCATCCCATGAGCTAGCATGTGTTGTGTATGTATGATGTGTGTAAGGCATGCGTGTTGTCTCATGTACGTATGATCTGTGCCCACATATGCACGTGTGTGGCAAAGAAAATAGGAAAGGTCCGGTAAACCCTAGTTAGCTCTTCCTAGGACCGCAGGTCAGATAACTTCCTTCAGGGGCACAGACCTTGAAGTCAGGTGTATCCTAACTAGTAGGCATGAGTCAGCACTCCCGTGTTACCCCGTGTTCACTCAGTTACCCCGTGGTTCACTCTGAGGACGGGGTCAGCTACCGACACGGCCAGACTTTGTGAGGACTCTGTGGGCGCCGTAGGTCAGGTGTTCAGCACCTGCCTGGCGGGTGGGAAGCACTTCGTAACCGGTACCACGGAACAGGGACGTTCTAGGCCGCTCCTCATGTCCACGTGGCCAGTGAGATGGGGTAAGGATGGGGAGGGCAGCCGACAGTCGCTGAGTGAGACCAGAAGCGAGATGGTATTAGAACTCCACCCGTTTCCGAGAAACCAGAAACGTGTATCTTGTTAATGTGAAATTGCCCAGTCTTCAATTTTTAACTGATTTTTAAAAAGGCACACCCACCCACCCATAGGCCAGCAGAAGCGACATGTGGGCAGTTTTGACTTTGCTCTCCAGGAGGCCACCAGACATTCCCGCACTTTATCACACACCCTGGCTCTCGATGCCGGTGCTGGGGGGGGCCTGCAGGAGGGAAGTACACACTACGACCTTTGCCCTCGCAGGTGACAGGGACGCAGGCGCAGGTGTGGGCCCAGGGAAGGAGCAAGGAGATGGCAGATGGTTGCGGACTGGTTAGATGGGACAGGCGGAGCATGAATGCTGCTGTGTCCACAGGAGAGGAAAACGGCTTAACTTCCCAATAAGAAACCTAGCCTAGGAAGCCAAAGACAAATGAAAATCTTTTTTTGGAAGAGTGAGAGGACGGGGTGGAGACAGTTCAGTTAGATAGAAAAGCAGACCCCCAAATGAAGTGCAAGTCTGAAAGGAAGCCTGCGTGCGCCATGGGTGGATGGCAGGAAGTCGGGGGGCCGCAGGCTGAGGACAGAAGGAGCCGCAGGGAGACCCCGCACTGCCCGGCGTGTCTCCTGCCGCAGGTAAACAAGGAGACGCACAGCTTCTGTGTGGGAACCGGGTTCTTGCCGTGGAGGGGAGGTTGAAGTTCCGGGACTGGGGGAAGACGAGGAAGGACCCCATCCCGCTGCAGTCGCACTGGGGATTTCCGTGTGAACTCAGCCATTCTGCACAAATGCCCTGCCCACCGACAGGGCTGGAGGAGTGACGGCCTGGCCGGCCACAGGGAGCAGCTGGCGCCCAGACCGTCTCTCCGTATGCATCCTGCTGAGGGGAACCATGGCTCTCCGCAGGAATGTTCGGTGCGGGTCTGGCTTAGGGAAGGTGCGAGGTGAGCCCGGAGCACCTGTCCAGGCAGGGATGCCCTCGAAGACAGCTGAGGACACTTGAAAGAACAAGGGCTCCCGGCAGCTGAATGCGGCACCTCCAATGGCTTTTAAAGAGTGATGAGGTGGGGCGCCTGGGTGGCTCAGTCGGTTGAGCAACTGCCTTCGGCTCAGGTCATGATCCCAGAGACCCGAGATCGAGCCCCACATCGGGCTCCCTGCTTCTCCCTCTGCCTGCCGCTCCCCTCGCTCTCTCACTCCTTCTTTGATAAATGAAATCTTTTTTTTAAAAAAGTGATGATTATAGGGGCTCCTGGCCCACTCAGACTGTACAACTTTTGATCTCAGGATCTTGAGTTTGAGCCCCATGTCGGCAGGGAGATGTCTAAAAAAAATAAATGGAAGAAACAAACATTAGAAAAGTCACAGTGATAATGGACCCTCATGCACTGCACTGGAATTCACGTGTTCCTGGCACCATCCGAGGAGTGGGAGAAGATGGCGTTTTTTACTAGACGCTGCATACCGTCCGTGTGGAAGGAGCGATGGAATCCGCAGATGGCCTGTCAGCAGCCATCAGTGCAGCGAGCGGGTTGGACACGGACGTCCATGGAGGGGGCAGCAGCTGGGTGTGGGGCTCCTGGAGAACAGGGCGCCCTCTGGCTCGAGCGTCAGCCCAGATCGCTTGCTCATTCGAACGGGAAATCTGCTTGTACCACTGCCAACTCTCAGGAGTAATTGGACCTAAGACTCACTTACGTGATACTCTTAAAAGGCCTGATGTGAATCTAATGGTGTGGAGACAAGTCCTTTGCAGGCCGTGCATGAGGACGGCCAGCCTGAGCTCCCCAACAACGGTGTTCAGAGAGACCAGCGTCGGCGGGGGGTTGTGGACCCAGTGAGCGTTACAGAGACCAAGTAAACGCGATCCGCACTGCACGGTGGGGCCGTGGTCCGAGGCCGTTGGAGCCCAGCTGTGCAGAGGAGCGATAGACAGCTGGGGGTGGAGTGAGGACACGTCTGAGGTCATCTTCCTGGCTCAGAGGTGAATTCCTGGGTGTGCCGTCGTCAGTGCGGTGCAGAAAGCCCACAGCTCCTGGGGCAGCAACGCGCCGTGTTCAGGGATGAAGCACTACGCCGTCCTTCAGCTCTGAAAGAGGAGGAAGATAACCATAGGATAATAAAGCAAGTGCAGAGCATTAATTGATGGGTCTAGATGAAGGCTCCGTGGGTATTGATGCTCCCTCAGCATTAACATGGGTTTGAAATTTTTCAGCGTAAAATCTTGTGGTAAAGAAAATGCAGGCTGTCGTGGCCCAGGGAAGCGTGGTGGGTTGCTGCCCCCTGACCAGAGCCTTCAGCAGCAGGGCAGGTGTGGTGTGGGGGCCGCCTGCGGACAGCCTCAGCGTCCAGTGTCGGGCGGACAGCTGCACATGGGGCGCTGGGGAGTGACGCGGCAACAACAGGTCCCGATCGGGGACCCAGAGAAGGCCATGCTGGGGAAGACTGACCCCCTGCGGGCGAGTGGACACGGGGCCGTTGTGGTCATCCAGGCATGTGGCCGGCCATGGTGACACGTGGCGCAGGGCTCACGGAGAAGCTGGGCCGGCCATCAGCTGGACTCGTGGCTGCCGTTTAGTGAGCCCCAAATTCAGTGGGGAGAGTCCACACTGTCCCGGGCCTTCGTCAGACGCCAGCCGATTGGAATCCGGTCTCTATTGCCACATTTCCGTGGGAGCATCGTTAGGAAGAGGGGAGCCCACATGAAAGTTCTCCTCTTCTGCGATGGCCCCTGTTCCATGCCAGACTACATTCCTCCCTCCTCCCCTCCTGCCTTGCCTCTGATTTTCACCGTCCCGTGGTCGACCTCAGGATCTCTGCTCAGGCTCCAAGCCCAGCGACCCAGCAGCGAGCGTGCTGTGGCTGGTGTGTCTTCCTCCTCCGTAAAGCTCTCGAGGTGAGAAAAATGTCAGCCCCTGTTGTGGGAAGGATTCTCGCCCATGCCCCTCATGCCCTCCATGGCCTCACGGGCCTTCAGTGTACAACAGCGCTCGGCCCAGCTCAAGGGCAGAGTAAAGCAGGCTGGGTTCCCATCCCTTCCGGGCTTTGGGACACGCCTGTTCCCAGGGCCACTGAGTCCATCAGAGGCCGCGAGGAGGCCCAGGCTGTCTCAGATGAAACAGGCTTTCTCCTGAGCTGGCGAAGAGGAGTTCATGCCTGTGTGGGGTCACCCGGTGGTAGGGTGTGGATCCAACCCAGGACAGCACATGAGCGGCTCTGGGGTAAGAGACCACAGAGGTCTGTTCTAAGGACCCTCTCAGCGGGGCGGGGTCAGAGCCCTTGCCCCCCGTGTCTGTGCGGAAGTTCTCTGTAGTCCCCTTCTCTGCTCACTGCAGTGACCGTGTCCCGGGTCGGGCCCCGGGGCTTCACGCGGTGTCCGCAGCAGCGCCGTCTGGTAGAACTTTCTCCGGCAGTGCACATGGTCCACAGCTGTGAGTGTCACGAGCCACATGTAGCTGTGAAGACCTCAAGACGTGGCTCATGCAGCTGAGAAACTGAATCTTAAGTTTTACTTCAAGTGTGAGTTTGCGTAGCTCCTTGTGGTTGGTGGCTGTTAGACAGCAGGGGTCTCGGTGCTAGGACGCCGTTTCCGTTTCGGGGAGCCGTAGGTGACACGGGCTGCAGCGCGGTAATGGGGGGACACGTCCGCTGCAGAACGGGGTCCACGGAGTGGAGGGGTCAGGATGGGCAGGGATCGGCGGAGTCGGGTCCTCGGAAGACAGCTGGGTGTCGGAGCTCCCGGCGGGGCACCCTCACGTCTGGCTTCCGGATGCGATACTGGGCCGTGGAGTGGGAAGGACATCTAGGGAGCAGGCCCGGTACGGGCAGAGGCAGGAGCCAGAAACCAGAGCAGGTGAAGGGGCCAGTGGACAGACCAGCGGTGAGAAGGAGCGCCACCTGAGTCCCGCCTTCCTGGGCCCACAGCCGGGGTGGGGGGAGGACCGGTGGCCCAGCTTCCCTGAGGGCCCGAGAGTGCCCGAGAGCGAGAGGACAGTGGGCGGGTTGGCATGCGGCAGGATGACTGCACCGCCTGTTGGCCTTGCCAGGTCGCGGGCCCTTCTGAGCTCAGTTGGGGCTTTTCTTGAACCAGGCACGTCGGTGTCTTGTCTGGTTTATGTCTTCTTTTGTTCTTTGTTTTTCTTCCTCCTTTCCTGTGTCACTCTCTCCTGGGCCCTGTGCTCTTCTCCTCTCTGGTCTTCTGTCTCTGACCCAAAGATCAGCCGGTAAAAAGCAGTCTCACCTGTCCAGGGAAGGGGCACCAGGGCGGGAGGGGGAGAAGAGCCCCCTTGGACTGTGTGAGTGACTTGTTCATGTTGTATTGTATTACTTGAAGCAAACCTCACAGGACTGAGAATGGACGGGCTCATTGAGGCACACGGTGGAAAGCTTGTGTCTTCAGCCCTGTGCCGCGGGCACACAGCTGCCGGCCTCACGCAGCCAGGGTGGGGCTTTCTCATCTTCCTCCCAGAGCTGTTTCAGACACTCTGTGTACGTGCAAACAAGTGTGTAAACACAGAGACAAGTGGCTCCCTTCTCCACTCTCGTGCCCACCTTTTCCTGTGCACACAGTTCTGCTCCTTGCTCCCTTCGCCCCACGTCACCCCCTGGAGGCCACTGCTCTCCACTCAGAGCCCCCCCACGGCTGTGTGCTGGCCCGGCCGCCATGGGGACAGTTACACGAGCCCGCGCTCTGCTGTGGCACGCGGTGCCTGCCTCGTCCCTTGCTGGAGATGCGCCCGGAAGCCCCCCTCCCCCCGGAGGGGCAGCAGGTGCACTCTTGGGAACAGGAGAGGTGTGGCAGTGACCGAGGTCACCGCACCCCTGCAGGGGTCCCGTTCAAGACAAGCCCGGGTTGTAAATCTGGTTCCATAACCTGGGGCACCTTGACATTTTAGGGTCTTAACAGCTGCTGAGCAAGGTGCCTCAGGCTGGCGGCCGGCAGGGGTGGGTGTGGTGGGCGCACTGCACCACATCCTCCCGTAGCCCGTGCTCGTTCCCCAACCAGTCAGGAGCAAATGCCCAGCTGCCCTCCTGGAGACGCCCCTTGAGCGGGGGTGGACAGCAAGACGAAGCCCGAGTGGGGAGGCTACCTGCCGCACCCACCACTGCCCTTCGCTGGGTGCACATGGCTCTCTGTGGTCTCGACCCTCCAGAATCTTGCTCTCCAGTCTCCCTTTCCTTTGCAAATCCCTGCCTCAAACTAACGAGCTTTTGTTTTCTCCTGTCTTTTTCTTGCATTCATTTTCTCTGCTGCTTCGCTCTGTTCCGTCAGCCCCATTGCGGCCTGGTAAGACCCAGCAAGCGTGTGTGCACATCGCGTCCTCACGTCATCTCTGTTTCCCGGCTCCGGGGAGGGCTTGCGCCTGTCATGCCGAGCTGGGTATCAGACCATGCTTGCCCTGCCCGCGCACGATTCCAAATAGGTGATGTTGTCAGTGGCGTAGACGCGGCTCGTCTCCCTCCAGGGTGAGAGGGCTGGCCTCTCTTTACCCAAGACTCGGGGCCCCTTTGACCAGAGCCGCAGGCTGCTGCGTCGCCGCCCGGCTCACCAGTGTGCTGTGCTTACCCTCCAGGTTGAGTAGCCTGTCCCTGGGAGATCCGGCGCCTGAACGCAGGTCCCCTTCCCACGTCCGCCAGCCGTCCGACGCCTCGGAGACAGCAGGTAACCTTGAGCTCCGCCTGGGTGTGAGCCTTGACATTCCGTGTCTTACATAAACTGCCTCGTTTGTCCTTCTGTCAGCTCTAGAAAGTAGACACTATCGTGCTGTACAGACGAGGAAGCTGAGGCACAGAGGGTTCCGAAGCTTGCCCAAGTGCACAGCTCAGAGGGGATGGAGGCAGGGCCTGAAACCCACCGGGTTCTTGCTCTAGAGCGCACACTGTCCATCGCAGGAGGCTGTCACACATTGGCAGATGTGCACACCCACAGGGACGCGGCTGGCCGGCAGTTCCAGCCTTCTTTTTCCTTTACGTTCTGTGCACGGATGTACGTGTGAGAAGAAGGGGTTTTCTCTTTCCACGCCCCTTCCCCGGACTCTGCAGCGCCAGCCCCAGGTCGCCCCATGTGAGCCACCAAGCTCTGCGGAGAGCAGAGTCGTGTGTCCTGCACCGTTGGGCTTCATTTGACAGGAAATTCTGCCTCCCTTGGGCCTCCGTCCCTGGGCGGCTGCTCTGTCAGGCCCATCTTCAGCAGGCACGCGGGCCTGCCCCTTCTCTGGCCAGCCTTACCTGGTCAGACCCAAAAGGACAGACCCGTGCAAGAGAGACAGCCTGGTGCTAGGAGTCGGTCATTCCTGAGGTCGAACACAGAGTCGGGGACAGGGTGTTGTCGTTCACCAAGCGTAGTTTGGACAGGACTCTGGGGCATCAGTTAGTCTGGGAAGACTTCCTGGAGGAGGCAGCCCTGGAGCCTTCCTGGGTCCGTCTCGGCTTGTGCGCACCGGCCTTCCCGCAACCGCGCCTCCCTGACTCCTACCTCTTTGTCGCCTCTTGTCAGGTCTCGTCCAGCGCTGTGTCATCATCCAGAAGGACCAGCATGGCTTCGGCTTCACGGTCAGTGGGGACCGGATCGTCCTGGTGCAGTCCGTGCGGCCTGGTGAGTGCAGCCTCCCTGTCCCATCCGTGTGTGACGGCCGCGTGTATAAGCTGTGGGAGCCAGACAGCGAGTGCGTGCTTTCTCCACCGGCGGGTTCTGGGCAGGGGTGTCTGGGGACGCCATTGGAGCGCCACGCAGCTGCACAGAATTTCTGGGGGCCCACGCTTCATGCTGCTGCTGGGAGGGGTGGGAACAGCAGAGCGACCCCTCAGAATGTCAGGGGGCCCCAGCACTGGGTCGGGATGCTGGGGCAGAATCAGAGCCCCCTTTCTTCATACTTCCCCGCACACTTGGTGCAGGGTGGGACACACCGGCCTCAGCAGTCCCGTGTCTGTGGTTGCAGCTGGCCTTAAATGTGACGGCAGGAGGAGTGAAGAGTGCGGGATGGCAGGGAGAGGGACGTGATGGCAGAGCTGTGTCTGGGCCACTCACAGCTGAAGCCTCCCTGGAGGAGGTGGGGTTTCAGGAGTCACCTGGAAGGTGGGAAAGAAAGATGCTGGCAGGATGGGAGTGGGGTGGGAAGGGAGCGGAGTGGGAGGGCCGCATGCAGGTCCGTCGGCCAGGCGGCAGGACCGTGCTGGCCAGGGACCACGGCTAACGCTGACACACGGGCAGGGGTGCAGAAGCCTGTGAAGCACATGTCCCCTGAAGGAGTGAACTTCCGTGTGGCAGGTGGCGCTGGGCCGCTGACGTGGAGAGCGTCACAGGCTCGAGAACACAGCCCATGGCAGAGGCGTGGCGGGCTCTGTCCTGGATGGCCAGAGGAGAGCAAGTAGGGCTGTCAAGCGGTCACGTGTTTCAGCTTCCCAGCGTGTGGGACACGTTCACGCTGCACCGTGCTTTGCCGTGTGCGGTAGCATGAGGTGTAAAAACACGATATTTGCGCCTTCGTGAGAAGCACCTTCTTGCTCATCTGCGGGCCGTGACCGTTGTGCCGGTGGCCGCTGTGGCCATTCCCTAGTATCAGATGGTGAGGTGTTTGGCTTCAGTGGAGCCCCGCTTTCTGCGAACGATTTCCCTGCAGCGAGCGTGCGGGGGCCTGACAGCACTGCAGACCCCGCAGAATGTCCTCCCGCACCTGCCGCTGCACACTCCACTAGGTTTACCCGAAGCCCCTCGTGGTCGCTGTCGTGTCCCCTCCGGGGGGAACTTCCCCGTGGGAGAGCTCCTCGCGTGTTCAGATTTTACACTGAGATCGCAGCCTTTCAGGCTCTCCCCGTGCCCCCGGCGCCAGTTCTGACTCTGCTGTTTCCACGTCTCTGTCAGCTTCTGCAGCCCAGTCGGGAACCCCTCCCGGTCCTCCAGGAGGCTGCGATCAGTCTCCGGGCCCCTGCGAATGTTGGTATTTAGAGCTCTTCCCACGAAGCATCGATGTTCTCATTGGCATCAAGGATGAGTCCTTTCCACCGGGTTTTCTGGTGACTTTGCCCAGGTCCATCAGCACGGTCCTCTGAGGCCGCTGTGGCCTCACAACATGTCAAATGATGAGGCTTGAAATTCGGGGCGCCTGGGGGGCTCAGTCGGTGAAGCGTCTGCCTTTGACTCAGGTCATGATTCCAGGGTCCTAGGATCGAGCCCCACGTCAGGCTCCCTGCTCAGTGGGGAAGCCTGCCTCTTCCCCTGCTTGCACGCTCTCTCTCTGGCAAATAAAATTTAAAAAAAAAAAAAAAAAGACTTGAAAGTTGAGATGACTGCTTGGACCCATGAGCTTCAGAGTGGGTGCTGTGTTGGTGGGTATAAAAACATTCCTTTCTTGTTCTTCGCTGTCAGAGCTGGGGGGGGGGGGCAGGTGCATTGTATTTTTTTAAGTAGGCCCCATGGCCAACATGGGGCTTGAAGTCACACCACGGACATCAAGAGTCATGTGCTCTACCAACAAAGCAGCCAGGGTCCTCTGTCAGGGGCGTTTTGAAACGGACCTGTGTTCTGAATAGGTCTCGCAGTGGACTTCAGACATCCAGTCACCCCTGCTGTGAGCAGACGTGCGGTCATCCAGGCTCCGCTGGGCTGCCTCTCGAGCCCAGGCAGCGTGGAGTCCACCCCATCCTGCAGGGCCCCAGGATTCCCAGAATGGACCACGAGCGTCAGCTTCCACTCACAGCCCCTCAGGAGACAGGCAGCCTGTCCCCTGGAGCTCAGAAGCCAGGCCCTGCCCTCTCCTCTCCAGCCGTGGGAGCCCTGGCTGCGTCCACGTGGAGAATCTGTTGGTCAGCATGGCCACCTGCAGGAACTCTCTGAACTAGATCTTCCAGAGAACCTGCTGCTTCGCCGGCCACTTCTGAGCTAAGACACAGCCTCTTTCTCGACGCCCCATGACCCCACCCCTGCCCACTCCAGACTGCACTCCTGCAGTGTCCTCCCCTCACTCGGCCTTCCCGGAGACAGGAGCGTCGGGCCTTGTTCCAGACTAGCCTTCAGCCGAAGGGGACGTGGTGGCCACCGGGACGCTTAACCTGGACTGCTCCGACCCTGGACAAGCCTTCAGCCAAAGGGGACGTGGTGGCCGCCGGGACGCTTAGCCTGGACTGCTCCGACCCTGGACTAGACATCGGCCAAAGAGAAGTGGTGGCCGCCGGGATGCTCGGTCTGGACTGCTCCGACCCTGGACGAGACTTCAGCTGAAGGGGACATGGTGGCCACCAGGACACTTGGCCTGGACTGCTCCGACCCTGGACGAGACTTCGGCCAAAGGGGACGTGGTGGCCACCGGGATGCTCGGCCTGGACCGCTCCGGCCCTGGACTAGACTTTGGCTGAAGGGGACATGGTGGCTGCCGGGATGCTCAGCCTGGACCGCTCTGACCTTGGACTAGCCTTTGGCCGAAGGGGACGTGGTGGCCGCCGGGATGCTCGGTCTGAACTGCTCTGACCCTGGACTAGCCTTCGGACACTTGGCTTGGACCACTCCGACCCTGGACTAGGCTTTGGCTGAAGGGGACGTGATGGCCACCAGGATGCTCGGTCTGGACTGCTCCGACCCTGGACTAGACTTTGGCCGAAGGGGACATGGTGGCCGCCGGGACGCTCAGCCTGGACTGCTCTGACCCTGGACGAGACTTCGGCTGAAGGGGACGTGGTGGCCACCGGGACGCTCAGCCTGGACTGCTCCAACCCCAGACTAGACTTTGGCTGAAGGGGACGTGGTGGCCGCTGGGATGCTCGGTCTGGACTGCTCGGGACCGTGGACGAGACTTCGGCTGAAGGGGACATGGTAGCCGCCGGGACGCTCAGCCTGGACCGCTCCAACCTTCTCCACATCAGCAACAGGCCAGCTGACTTCTCCTCGCCCTGTGTGGTTCCTGGAATCACACACACATGCCCTCCAACAGCTTTTCCTTTGTGTTCGCAGCTCGGCTGACCGCTGGCGCCGAGATGCAGGCTTTCGGGCTGTCGGCTCCGGACACGCCTGCCTCGCTGAGCTTCACCCCTGCTCGCTCCTGACGTCCAGCCTTGGGCGTGCGACTCTTCCTCACACCTGAGCACGGCAAGGCCGTTGCCGGGCTATGTACTGGCCTCGTGTCCACACTGTGCTGTCTCCGGGACGAGGGCGCCCGCGGGAAGGTACAGTTGTCGGCAGAGCCGTCGTCACCCACGCGTTTGTTAGGTCTGCCGTCTTGTATGGGTGCCGACTGCGGTGCCATCCACGATCACTGGGCACAGATCACCGCAAAAATCCAATAATGGAAAAGTTTTAGATCCCGCGAGTCACCAGACTGTGACAGAGACAGGAAGGGAGCAGCTGCCGTCAGGACTCGGGCGCTGACGCCAGGTGGCCCCAAAACTTCCGTCTGTAAAATCCCAGCGGTGGCGAAGCATCACACGGCCCGGCGCCACAAGACGAGGTCACCTGCACGAGGAAGGAGATGGGGAGCGTGGTGGGGAGAGCGTTTCACACTCAAGACGTCACAAACTGGGAAGAAATTTTACTACAGGTAGTTTTGGAGAAATATTTGGGATTTGTTTAGTGGGATAGCTAAAGGAGAATTTCAAATTTATGACTGAAACGAGGCACGTGGATCCCACGAGGATGTAAATAGTCGCCTGTATGTTTGCAAGTCCCCCTGGGTCTGTGGCGAGCTGGGCTTCCTGTCTGAGGGTGGAGCTCGGAAGACGTGGTCCTGTCTCCGCGTCCCTCACCCTGTTCCGGGCTGCTGGGAGCACCGCCGCGGGGCAGCTCGCGTGGCCCCCGCCTAGGCACAGCCAGACCCAGAGACAGCACGGCACACAGGTGGCTTGCTCGGGAAACCTGGGTTTCGGAGAACTGTCTGTGTGTGTCTCCTTACGTGCCTGTCGGGGGCGGAGACAGGAGCACTCTACGACTCAAGCACTCTGCGTGGGGGGGCGGAGACACGAGCACTCTGCGTGGGGGGGGGGCGGAGACACGAGCACTCGGCTTCTGCGTCAACACCTGACGTCACGGGAGTAGCACTTGGCGCTGTCTTTCCCGACGCGAGGCTTCTGCGGCTCACTGTTCCTCAGAGTGTGGTCTCTGCCGACGACGTGAGAGTCTGTCGGACCCCCGGTGACTGCCGTCCTTGTCCCAGCCCACGCCCGGAGGGCTGAGTCCCTCTCTGGCAGGGGGGCCAGGGGGCGAGCCTTGGGCGAACTCCCCCAGCGACCCGTTGGAACCTTCCCTGGTTGCTTTCCTCTGGAGGCATCGCCTTTTCCTCGAGATCTCGGCGCGCGTGTCCGACTCTCGGGCGAGACAGCGCGTTCCCACCAGTGGCTTCCAGACGGTCCGGGACTAGCAGGCTGCGCCCGGGGCTGGGATCCTGAGTCCCGGCGGAAGGCGGCTCGGATCGCGTCTCCCTCGGAGAAGCTCGTCTTAGGCCACAGGCGGTTCGGGGCGCTCCGGGGAGTTCTGTTCTGACCCCGGGCGATGCAGCCGACGCGCTCGAGATCCTCCGGGCCAGATGCACGGAAGCACAGTCTGTAGGCCGCTCGTCGGCCCTCTTCGGCTGCCTAGACAGGAGCCAGGCCGGCCTGAGTCGGCGCGAACCCCACGGAGGGCAGGGGCTCTGAATCCGGCCCCGCTGGAAGGGAGAAGCTGGGGCACCCGGGTGACTCAGTCAGGGCAGCACCTGCCTTCGGCCCAGGCCACCATCCCAGGGTTCTGAGATCAAGTCCCACGTCGGACTCCTTGCTCAGCCGGGAGCCTGCTTCTCCCTCTGCCTCTGTCATTCCCTCCACTTGCGTGCACACGCTCTTTCTCTCAAGTAAGGTGATTCAAAAAACTAAAGGGAGAAACCGCAAAGGGCCTAAAGCAGGTGTTCGCAGACAGTAAAGCAGCGGGCACTGTCGTATTTGCTGGTGTGGACTCTAGAAGGGACCTGTCAGGGCTCAGGAAGCACCGTTTGAAAACTCTTGTTCTAACACGTTTCTCCCTGTTTCTCTCAATAGTCACTGTTAGGTCAGCAGTTACATTTAACACGGCGAACTCATTCTTTCATTCTTTGCACTGCATGGTGGGAACCAGGCAGACGTGTTCCGATGAGGCACACGTCCTGGCCGGGCCTGCCCCTCTGGCCCCGTGCCCCGGGTGGCGAGAACGCCCGCTGCAGCTCTCGGGCAATGGCCCGCAGAGCCCAGGACACACCCAGCCTCTGGGGTCCTGGCACAAAGGGCTGCAAAGATATTTTGGAGGGACTGCCAGGTGGGGTTAGTGGCCCGGGAGAGTGCTGGGCCCTGCTGACCAAACCTTCTCCCTGCAGGAGGGGCAGCCATGAGAGCTGGTGTCAAAGAGGGCGACCGGATCATCAAAGTGAGTGCCTCTCCCCTTCCAGCCGGCTCCCTGCACCCCCCACCTTGTCCCGGGCTGGTTGGTCCCTGGGTGGGGGGCAGTGACGAGAGAACCCCAAGAATGTGGGGACCAGCCCCCAGGAGTCCCACCGAGGCCCTCCTTGACTCTAAGTAACAAGGCTTCTGGAATGAGGTTTAATTCCCCATTTAACAAACAACCCAAGCGTAGTTATGATGGGGCTGCTGAGACGGGCCCAGGGCCTTCGGACTCTGTCCCCACACGTTGCTGACCTGAGGGCCTAGCCAGCTGCCACCTGCTGGGCCCGCCTGGCCTCTGGTGCCACGTGGTCCTGGAGGCACGAAGGGAATCGTAGGCGAGGCGATGCCTTAGCCTTCCAGTGACGAGGAAGCCCACTAGGCAGGGGCGCAGGCCAGCCGGGAAGACGGAACACAGTGAACGCGACTTCACAGTGGCCACAGGGTCAGGGGAGCGTTGGAAAGTGGCTTTGTGAAGAATGCCGTTCACTCTTCAGAAGGACCTCTGGCGCCCATTCTGGTCACTCTGTCCTTTGTCCCCCAACAGGTGAACGGCACCATGGTGACCAACAGCTCACACTTGGAGGTGGTGAAGCTTATCAAATGTGAGTCGGAGAGAGCACAGCACAGAAAGTGGGGGACAGGTGGGCGGGGGGCAGCAGGCCCCACCCACCCCTTTGTCGGTGACACAGGCAGCCGGGGTCATGTGTTTAGTCTTGATCCACTGGGCCTGTCACGGCCCATAGAGACCGTGTCCGGCTGCCAGCAGCTCCCTCCAGGGCCGCTCACTCCCCATCCCCTCCATGGACAGCCTTCCTCAGTGGTGGCCTACTTGAGGGTTCTGTTCGCAGCCAGGACCACCCGACCCTCGGCGCTGCCCAGGTAATCCAACAGAATCAAGAACCATCGAGGAGAGAGTTCACGGGCGGATGGTCCGAGGAGGGTGGGAGGCTAGCGCACGAGTGCCTTCTGTGTGACTGCGCTGAAGGGCACAGAGGCTGAGCAGCCGCATGTGGGTGGAATTTTGAGTATCCCGTGTGAAGAAGAGGAAGGACGGGGTACCGGTGTGGACGCGGGGCCAGTGGGCTGGAATGAGAGGACGGCAGGGCATTGAAGCACGAAGAATTTTATCCACAGAATTTTAAGCTTTCTGAGAGGAGGGAGAAGACCCCCCCACCCCACCCTTTTGTAGCCTGAATGTCGGCCCTCCGGGACAGTGCGTCCCGAGCAAGCCAGTCCTTGTCTCTGCCTCCAGCTGGCGCCTACGTTGCACTGACCCTCCTGGGCTCTTCCCCCTCATCCGCCGGAGTCTCTGGGCTGCAGCAGGACTCCACCGCAGCTGGAACCCCCCAAGTTGCCCCTATCGTCCCACCGCCGCCACCGCCACCGCCTCTGCCCCCTCCACAGCGCATCACGGGGCCGAAACCGCTGCAGGTAATGGCCCCCACTCATCACCCGTGGGGAGGAATATCGAGGTGAGCTGGTAAGCAAAGACAAGCGTCGGTGGAACAAGCAGAGGGCTGGTCGCGGGAAGGGGCCACTAGACCATCCACGTGAATGCATCCCATCTCCCAGACAGCAGTGAGCAATGCGCTTCCTAGACTGGGGGTGGGGAGGCAAGGAGGCCCTTGGGGGTGCTGCCTGCCAATGCGGAGGGTGCAGCCCTCCAGGCACGAACAGAGGTGGCCGCTAAAGATGGCAGCCTGCCACTGTCACAAGAATGTGGGACACGCGGAGCCATGGGGTAGATAGAGACTGCCTCAGGGAGGAAAGGGGAGGGAAGGGGAGCAAATCAGAAAAGCTCAGGCAATAAACGGGTGGACCCAGGACAGGGCAGAGGAAGGATGAGGTACAGTTAGGAACGGGGCCAGGATCTGCAGTTGGACCGAGTGAGCAGGGAGTCTTGGAGCAGTTGGGTTCCAGGGGTGGTTGCCGCCAAGTCTTGTGGGAATTAGGGAGGTGCCTGAAGTCGGCCGAGGGGCTGAGTGTCACTCAGACATATGGGCGACCCCAACGGCATTGCCAGCTTTTCCTTCCTGAGAACCATCAGGTGGAAGAGAGGTGAGTCTGCTCCCACTCTCCCCGCTCACTGGTCTGTTCCGTTTCCAGGATCCCGAATTCCAAAAACATGCCACCCAGATCCTTCGCAATATGCTGCGGCAGGAGGAAGAGGAGTTGCAGGTGAGCTCGTGCCAAGGGCAGCCGGCCACGGCCTTGCTCTCATGACACAGTCCATGACCACCAAACCCCAGCACTCGAAATTTGGGGCCCACTGAACAGTTGTCGTGACCGTGGGATTCGTTAAAGCAGAATCCGCCTGAGAGAGTGAACAGGGACCAGAGCTCCTGGGTCGCAGGTTCGAATGGTAGGCACACAGCAAGGGAACGCCAGAGCTGAGGGAGGTGTCAGGGTCTCCAGGGAGGGAGGCGGGGCAGGCAGGGGGACCCCGTTGATGGGAGGGGTACGGTGGGTAGCCAGGTCTTGGCCTGGTCCCTTCATTTCCATTCAGTGTGTTTCCGGAAGCGCCTGCTGCACATGAAGCTCTGTCCAGGTTGGGTGGTGTACAGACAGGGGAAGATTAGACCGTGCTTGCCCTCGGCATGGCTGTCACGTAGCAGAGAAAATTCACAGTCCAGTAGGAGAGTCAGTGGAGGACAAGGAAGACAGGAGTTCCAGAACCACGGGAATGCAGGGAGACTTCCGGGGAAGGCTGGTGGGTGGGCCTTCTGCGGGCAGAACTGATGGGGAGGGTCCGCCGGTAAGTGGACAGCACAGGCCAAGGGCTCCTGTGTCTGGTGGGACTGAGTCACTGCCGCGTGGTGGTCGCCCACGTGTGGGGTGAGGGGTGGGGGACAGGGCCAGGGCTGGAGCCAGGAAGGTGGGAGGTGGAGCTTTCCTTCTAGTATTTGTGAGCCAGTGGGGGGTCTGAGGGTGGACGGAGATGCTGGCATACTGCGTTGTGCTAAGAGCAGATACTTAGCGACACGGAACTATCGGGACAGACCTGTCATCGGTCTGCAAAATATTTGAGTCCAGGGTCCAGAAGTTAAGCCATACATACAGGGGTCAGTTGGATTTTGACAAAGGCGTCCAGATCACTTAGTGGAGAAGATAGCCTTCTACCAGCGGTTCCGTACCTTACACAGCAAGCAGAATCTAATCCCAGATCCAACAAAGACAAATGTAAGAACTAAAACTTTCTTAAAACTGCAAAACTCTCAGAAGAAAACACAGGTGTAAATCTTTACAAGCTTGGACTAAGTGGTGTTTGCCTACATAGAACACCAAAGTGGAAACAACCAAAAAATAAATAAATTGGACTTCATCCAAATTAAAAAGCTTGGTGCATCAAAGGACACAATCAAGAAAGTAAAAAGACAGCCAAGTAGACGGGAAAAAATACTTGGAACTCATAGATCTGGTCTCGGTCTGGTGCCAGAGTATGTAAGGGACTCCACAAACCTAACAGTAAAAAGGCACATGAGCTAGTTTAAAAGTTGGCAAAGGATCTGAACAGTCAAGATGCATACGGATGGCTAGTGAGCCCGCAGCGACGGATGCTGGAGAACACCCCACACCCACTAGGATGGCTGAAGCCGAAGCAACAGGAAGTAGCAGGCGTGGGGGAGAGGAGAGAAATCGGGGAAAGGTTGATTTGTGTCCTTTCCGCGTGCCCATAATCCTAATGGATTCCCACCATTGCTGGTAAGGACGTGAAATCACACGCTGCCGCGAACACAGTTCCGAGAACAGTCAGGATAGAGACGCGCTCCGTCAGCCCCACTCCCAGAGCTGACCCCGGAGAACTGGAAACAGCCAGATGCGCACCTGTGCGTGGACGTTCACGATGGCGGTCATCATGGTGTAGCCCCAAGAGGAGACCACGCAGAGTCCAGCAGCAGCCGAAGGTGGTCTGTCCAGACCGCGGGACGGACTCACTGCCCCTCCCAGCCCGGGCAGGAAGCACTGCCACATGCTTACAACACGGAAGCACCTGGAGCGCAAGGCTCAGGGAGGAGCCAAGCCCAAAAGACCATGGGTTGTGTGAGTCCATTGAAAGGGAGGTCCCGAATACAGACGTCCCCAAGGACCCAAAGTAAATCAGTGGTGGCGGGGACAGCATCCTGCCATGTTGTGGAGCTACGCGGTGGGGCCATCATGGCCAACCTGGCGAATGTGTGCAGACCACGCTCCATTGTGCACGTTAAAATGCTGAGGTTTATCTCACATGGGTTTTGTCTCAATGACTTCTAAGATACTGAGTGCACAGGAGCCCAAGAGAAGAATTGATCTGCAGTAATCAGGGAGGGCTTCCTGAGGTGGTGCTTGAGTTTGGGTTCAGCTCATTTTGCTCTGGAAGGTGCGTTGGGCCTTGAGTCCCATGCTGAGCTTGGAGTTCATTCTGCAGACAGTGGGATGGGTCGGAAGATTTTGAGCAGGGATTGATCACATCCCTAAACCAGTGTTTCCAGAGATGTCCTACGGCTGCAGGAGACCAAGCCGGAGTGGCAGGAGTCGGCACGGGGAGACGCAGAGGACGTCGCAGAGGCCAAATGGGGGAATGCATGCCCTGCAGTGGCCAGGGAGCAGAGCAGAAAAAGCAGGAGATGCCCCAAGTCTGGGCGCCAGGATGGCAGCGATGGCAGCTGTGGAGGGAGGCAGTAGGGCAGGTCAGCTCTGGGTGCTCGGGATGTTGAGAAAAGACCGTCCACTGGCCCCCGTGGCGATGAGGGCTGAGCCTCCAGGGAAAGGGCAGGGTTGAGACAGGTTCAGGTATCCTCAGCCTGCAGGTGGTGGTGTGGGAACTGGGGACCAGTGCAGAGAGGAGAGTGAGTGCGGTGGGATTTTGCAAGTTGGCCTTTATGGCACACCGCACCCTCTCGCAGCACTGTTGTACTGGCTGTTAAGTTCAGCTGTTAATGTCCTCCTCCCCATGGGACTAAGTAACGTCCAGGCTGGGGCCGCGTCTCTGCGTCTGTCGTCTATCAGCCAGTGCAGGCCCATGCGAATTATGGGGCGCAGGGGACTGGGCAAGGCTGCGGGCAGGCTGTGAGCAGGGCGTGGGGGGCACCAGGATGGCCTTCCGAGGAGGAAGACCGTGTGCCGGCCTCAGGCCCTGCCTGGGGACATGTCCGTGGAAGGAGGGAGACGGGGCCAAGGTAGTGGCTTGAAGGATAATCAGAATTGAAGGAAGGGCTTTGTGGCTTCTAGTTTTTGTTTGAAGACCAGAAAGGAGCGTTGGAGCAGGGTGAGGGGAAGGAACCATGGGACGGGGAGACTGAGAGCGCACGGTGTGTCCGATGAGCCCCGGTGGCTGAAGGCAGAGCTGCTCTGTGGGGCCGGGGAGGGAAGGCCTCAGATGTCCACGGTGCAGTTGGGAGGCGCGGCTGGAGGACGGTGCCCGCCGGGGCTGGGGGCCTGGATGAGCACACAGCTCTGTGTGTTTGCGTGAGGAGCCGGCTTTGCTGAGCACTTCCTCCTGCGGTGCGGTAGAGGGTGCCTCCTGCACAGGCTTCACGGGCCACGTCTCCCCAGGCCTCACTGCCGTCCCGCAGGCAGGGATCGTCATCCCCTCGTTACCCGGGAGGACACAGGAAAGCTTGCCAGGTGGACACAGCTAGTGAGCACGGGGCACGGGATTCAGAGGGGGTCTCCCTGACTGCAAAGCCCAGGCTGCACTGGGTGCGCACAGGTGAGCGTCCGAGTGGTTCCCAGCTGCACTTGCGGCCGGACGGGGCTCCTGGGACCTGTGCTGCGTGGGAACTCTGTGCGTGGGCTGCTCTGCACAGGCTCTGAGCATCCAACACTCAAGCCAGAGCCGAGGAAGCCCTTGCCAGTGCGAGGCGTACGCCCATCCGCGACGGGCCTTTGTGTCCTGTCTTTTCACTCTGCCTGGCTTCCCGTGACGTTTCTTGCCATCTCTGCACCTTTGTCTCCTCCTGAGTGACGGCGAGCTCATGCTCAACTCCTGAAGGCAGAGCGATCCCGTGTCCCCTCTCGGTTTTGGGGTCACTGCCTATTCTCTCCCTTGGGTGAGTCATCCCCCGTCCACTAACTTTACATTGTGCCTTTTCCTCTGTCATCCTCGCCGTCCCCAGCGTATCTGCAAGGTGTACAGTCAGAACCCCGCCAGCCCACTCGAGGAGCAGATCGAAGGGGCCCGCAGACGTGTCACTCAGTTACAGCTGAAGATCCAGCAGGAGACAGGGGGCTTCGTGGTGAGTGCCGTGGCCAGACTCCAGGAAGGGCACCACACAGCTGTCCACGCAGCTCTCCCCGCTGCTGTCCCCGCAGCTGTCCACGCAGGTATCCCCGCTGCTGTTCCCGTAGCTGTCCATGCAGCTGTCCACACAGCTGTTCCC
>PITA01023143.1:0-28793 GCA_004023965.1 Spilogale gracilis
CCTGAGTGGAGTCTTAACAAATAAAGGGGAAGAATTTTGACATAATGTGTGAAGAAATAAACAGCTGTTAATAACAGTCATTTTATTTATTTATTTGACACAGAGAGAGAGATGACAAGTAGGCAGAGAGGCAGGCAGAGAGAGAGGAGGAAGCAGGCTCCCCGCTGAGCAGAAAGCCTGATACAGGGCCTCGGGGCCTCGATCCCAGGACCCTGAGATCATGACCTGAGCTGAAGGCAGAGGCTTTAACCCATTGAGCCACCCAGGCGCCCAATAACAGTCATTTTAAAGAGCAAATATATCAATATTGTTGAGTTGCAAGGAAAAGAATGGGGCTGATATAATTTAAGGAATAAACTGGATCAAGGTCACAGGTATTCAATATGTCTTCTAAAAAAAACTAGCTCTTTCCTCTGTAAGTGGCAGGGAGCCATGGAGACAATTGAACTGAGGTTAGAGTGAAGATCAGATACATGTTAGAGAGATCACTTTCTTACAAGCATGGAAGATAGATAGGGGATGGTGGTAAACCATATGAACAAATAACACTTCTACTAGCAATCGATCGTGCAAAAAATGAACATCTTCACCAAAGGACTGGAAAGAAAGGATTGGTTTTTAAGAAGGTTTATAGAGGGGTGCCTGGGTGGCTCAGTGGGTTAAAGGCTCTGCCTTCAGCTCAGGTCATGATCTCAGGGTCCTAGGATCAAGGCCCATATCGGGCTCTCTGTTTAGCAGGGAGCCTGCTTCCTCCTTTCTCTCTGCCTGCCTGACTCTCTGTCTACTTGTGATCTCTCTCTCTGTCAAATAAATAAATAAAATCTTAAAAAAAAAAAAAAAGGTTTATAGAGGCAGGAGCTGGTGATTTGGGATGTGTAGGATAAATGGAAAGAAGATGTGGAGAAGAGTCACAGAATTTGAGTTTAGGAGACCACATGAATCCTTGTGCCACCCTCAGAGATAGGACACAAATGGGGAGAAATCACCTTATGAAAGAAAGGTGAGTTCAGAGGATCAGCATATTACGTCTGAAGAGCCTATTTAAGAATCAAGTGGAAATGTCCAGTAAGTGGTTGGATATCTGACTTGGGGAGTCAGAAGGGCTGCTTGTGCTAACAGCATTATTGGATATAGATGAGTTCTATCTAAGACTGTGAGTGGAATATGAGAAGGAGGCAAGGATTAATATTAAAGTGCTGGTGAGAAAAATGGAATCCAACAAAGGGGGTTGGGAAGCAGTCGGTGGGAGGAAGAAAGAGAGCCAAAGGAAGCAAGCATGTTGTCACAGAAGCCAAGAGAAGAATTTCAAGAAGAATGAAGGTAGTCGATGACTATACCGCAAAGTGCTGACAGAGTGTTTATCAAATTTACGTGTGTGTTTTATGTGTATATGAGCTAGAAAAGTTACCATGGAATGATGATGGTACAGCAATTTCAGGAGTAAGGCGAGAAAATCGTAGGTGAGAAAACTGAATGGAATATGTGAGTGGCCCCTAATAGTTGAAGAAATTTGGATAACAAAGGAAAAATAAATAAATCAGTAACTAGAGAACTAGAGAGATATTTGGGAAGTATAGGACAGCTCAACCCGTTATTAAGCAGTAAGATAAATTAGCAAAAGGAAGAGTTTCCCAAGTATCACATGGTTTCACTTACTTATGATGCATAAGGAGTAATATAGAAGACAGTAGGAGAAAGAAAGGAAATGGGAAGTAGGGTAAATTGGGGAGGGAAATGAAACATAAGAGACTTTGGACTCAGAAACAAACTGAGGGTCTTGGAGGGGAAAGGGTAGGGTTATGGGTGAGCCTGGTGGTGGGTACTGAGGGCTCGTATTGCATGGAGCACTGGGTGTGGGGCATTAACAATGAATCTTGGAACACTGAAATAGATAGATAGATAGATAGATAGATAGATAGATAGATAGATAGATAATAAATAAATAAATAATAAATAGATAAGCAGAAAGTGCCCCCCTCCTGAACCTGGAAGTCAGCCTAGGGTGGCTATAAGTAAGTCTATAATGGTGTGGAAGGTAGTAAAGAGATTTCAAACCTGGGATTCTCAGTTTTCCCAACAAAGTAGGAAGTCAGAAATAAACCTATCTTTTAGAGTGTGGTACAGGTGGGGCTCATGATTGGGAAATTGGGGAAACAAAGGTCAGGAAGACCGTGCTGGGGTTATGGAGGAAGAAGCTAACCAGACCATTGGCCCTCGGCATATAGAAAAATAGTTATAGGAAAGAAACACAGTATGTTTCAAAAGAAGGTATTGTCTATGTCCCCAGCATCATGTATAAATGATCCCGCTGGGTTTGCAAGTTGTCATTTTTTTTCTTCTACTTTTTAAAAAGATGAGTCTGCTACATAATTATATTTTTCCCTTTTTTAAGCTAATGATGTTTTCTAGTTCATCTGATTTTTAAAGTCTTTGATGTCAAACCTACTATAAAAATTTCTTGGCAGATTGTTTCCTCTGTGTATAGAATATGAAAAAGAGGCATTGAATTTTCTTACCAACTTTTCTGAACTTGGGTTATTACAGCCATGCTGGATCTGTTCATTTCTCTGCTCCTTTTCACAGTGCATTAACTTTAAACTAACATCTAAGTCCCTGTCTAGCTGTTTTCACATTTTATTTTCTTCTATTGCCAGCCAATGAATTGTTCAACTTTCTAGTCTCTCTTTTGGGATTCTACTTTCATTGACAATAAGAGTTATTAAGATCTGTGTAGTTGATTTTTATCTTCACTTAGATCTGTTTCTATCTCTTGGGTAACTTTTTCTGTGCACAACTCCAATTACTTTATTTCTATTCTGTCCTTTCCTTGTATCAAAATTTGATTTTGTTCATTCTATTCTCATATAATGGATGTTTGGATTCTTTTTTTATTTTCTTGTACTGGGTACTCAGTGACATTTTTTAAGATTTTTATGACCTGAGATTAAAATCTATTTGCAAATTTTGAATACATCTTCCATTTCTGGAGAAAATTTTGTTTTTCTTTGTTCTTTCACCTCAGAAACGTTCATAACAGCTATTCTTTGGATAATGCTTTTATTCACATTTAAAATAGTATTCCATAAATTTGCTTACAATTTCATAGTCTTATTAAATAAATATCACAATGGTAATTTTTAAACTTTTTTGGTTTTAGTTATAGGTTGTTTGTCATATGAAGAAGAGATTAAATTATGTAATTCACAAGGTCTTTTAGACCTTAAAAAATTCTGTATGCTATAAAAATGTTTCTAAACTTTATCTTGATATTTAGATTAAGCGTCTTTCTCTGAGTTCAGCCTGTAAAAGAGAGAATAAACATTTTCCAACCAGCTATGATTTGAAGTCTCCCCAAGGTTCAAATATGTACTCCCATTGACCTGCCTGATACTCTCTCTCCCCATAACTGCCGTGGAATTCTAAATATAACTATGATTCTTTGGATAATAAAATGTAACTTTATCTCTCTGAGAATCCCAGAGCTATATAAGTAAGATTCTTAAATCATGAGTGAAAGGTCCCATATAGTCATGCCTTGGAAGTAGCAACCAGAGTGTGAGAAGGGTAGGTAGACATTACCAAAGGGGAAGAGCTACTAAGAGGGGCCAACTGGGGAAACTTTTAAAGTAAGCCTAGAATTAGTCCCTCTTTTAATTACAGATCAGTATTTGTTATAATGTTAAATTCAATATTCTTTTGGTTGTTAATTTAGCAACATAATACTATGAATTTTGAGAACAGTGTTTCTCCTGGTGGTTAAATCCTTTCCTCCTGAGAACAAAAGACAAGTATATTTAGCCCTTCTATTTAAATAACGCTTGAACTAATTAGTGAAAAGTTCTTTTAAATTAGCTCTGCTTTTTTTTTTAAACCATTACTTTGCTTTAATAACAGGGATACTTATTTCAATGTAACAAGAAACAAGGGCAGGGGCGCAGGGGATGGGTGGCTCAGTCCTTAAGCGTCTGTCTTCAGCTCAGGTCATGATCCTGGAGCCCTGGGATCAAGCCAGACATTGGCGTTGGCATCGAGCATCGGGCATCGGGCTCCCTGCTCAGCAAGAAGCCTGCTTCTCCCTCTCTCACTCCCCCTGCTTGTGTTCCTTCTCTAGCTGTTTCTCTCTGTCAAATAAATAAGTAAAATCTTAAAAAAAAAAAAAAGAAGAAGAAGAAGAAACAAGGGGATTGTATTTCCCTTTGCAAATAAATGACAGTACTAAGAAAAAACAAAACAAAAAAAAAAAAACCCTCACCAAAACCAACACCCAAACCCAAAATCCAAAAATAAAACAAAAAAACTCATCCGCTTAGGCGAATTTAGTACTGAAGAAGAAGAAGGAGGGGAGGGGAAAAGAAGGAGAAGGAAAAAAGAAGGAGGAGGAGGAAGAAGAAGAAGAAAGAAGAGGAAGAAATGTTTCTGCAAATGGAAAGTCACAAATAATTCTATTGTGAAAGTAAACATTTCTACCTAAGACATATGGGAGATTTCAGAAAATAAGATAGGACCCTGAAAGGATGAAGTAGACAGTGATTGAGCTGCAGAAGCTGCTCTCCTTGAATGAAGCTCTTTTTAAAAAATAATATTCTTATTTTTAATTTTTTTAGGAAGGAAGGTTATTGCAGTAGGTAAAACCACCTTTTGAACTAATAATCAAATTAATTCAACAATCAAATAATTAAGTAATCAAATATTTCCATTATTAAAATCAATATTGAACTGTTAAGACATTAACCATGAACTACTTGTTATCCAGATCTGATTTTGACAATAAAAAGTATTTGTTGAGCCAAAGGCTTAAGGTTTATAACTTAAAATAAATAATAATAATATCAAGTAGTTATATAGATACAGATGATTAGACATAGATATAGATATAGACATATTTCTTTTAAGATTTTATTTATTTGACCAGAGAGAGACAGCAAGAGAGGGAATACAAGTAGAGGGAGTTGGAAATGGAGACAGGCTTCCTGCAGAGAAGGGAGTATGAGGCAGGGCTCAATCCCAGAACCCTGGGATCATGACCTGAGCTTAAGGCAGCTGCTTTAATGACTGAGCAACCCAGGCACCCAAGTAGTTATATATTTTGATTTCTACGAAACTTCCAGTATTTTTCAGTGTGTTCATGTGTTTTACACAAGAAAATTTTGACTCAAAAACTGACTAAAGGTTGGGGTACCTGGATGGCTTAGTTGCTTAAGCGACTGACTCTTGGTTTTGGATAAGATCATGATCTCATGGGTCCAGAGCCCCATCTCCACATGGGGGCTCTGAGCCCAGCATGGAGTCTGCTTGAAAGATTCTCTCCCTCTGCCCCTCCCCGCCACATGCACGCAGACACACGCGCAAGTTCGCTTGTCCTCTCAAATAAATTAAAACTTAAAAAAATCCCTAAGGGCAAAATTGTCCATATGTGATCAAAATTAATGAAGATCATTTTTTTTCCTTTTTTATATTAAAAAATACATACCACATTCTAATAATTTTCTTTCCCTACCTCAGTGAGCCATCTTGTTCTCATCCATAGGCCCGGCTAACATTCTAAGCATGTGAGATAATAACAATCATTATTTTAAACACATATTTTGTGAAGTAATAATCTCTGGTGATGATTTTGGTACTTATGCTGTAGTCACATAAAGATTTGTAAGCATTTCACGTGATATTTGCTATCAAAATGAAAATACTGGGGCGCCTGGGTGGCTCAGTTGGTTAAGCGACTGCCTCAGCTCAGGTCATGATCCTGGAGACCCGGGATGGAGCCCTACATGGGGCTTCTTTCTCAGCGGGAAGCCTGCTTCTCCCTCTCTCAGTCCATCCGCTTGTGTTCCCTCTCTCGCTGTGTTTCTCTCTGTCAAATAAATGGATAAAATATTTTTTAAAAATGAAAATACTAGTGTACACAGTGCTCTCCTTATGAAAGGTATCTCTGTTGGCTTGAATGTTACCCATAAAATTGTGACATGCCTTTAAAGTCCTCTTGCACTTTTCCAGGGAAATATATATGCTTATTACTATTTTGCTCATCTTACCTAGAGGTGATATATATATATATATATATTAAGATTTTATTTATTTGACAGAGAGAAACACAGCCAGAGGGAGAACACAAGCAGGAGGAGTGAGAGAGGGAGATGTAGCCCCCCCCCCCCCCCCCCCGCCAGCAGGGAGCCCGATATGGGACTCCAGGATCATGACCCCAGCTAAAGGCAGTCAAGGCAGTCACTTAACCAACTGAGCCACCCAGGCGCCCCTAGAGGTGATATTTTAAAGTCAGTGCTCAGGATGAAAACTACACCTGGATAAAATCTCCCTTGAAAATAGTTCATAGGGTGCCTGAGTGGCTCAGTTGGTTAAGCAACTGCTTTTGGGTCAGGTCATGATCCCGGAGTCCTGCATCGGGCTCTCAGCTCCACAGGAAGTCTGCTTCTCCCTCTGACCTTCTCCTCTCTCATGCTTTCTCTCACTCAGTCTCTCTCAAATAAATAAATAAAATCTTTTCAGGGGCGCCTAGGTGGCTCAGTTGGTTAGGCGACTGAATTTAAGTGGCATTGTGCCTGAAAAGATCAAAATGTGCAGTTTTTAGACCTTTGGCTCAGGTCATGACCCCGAAGACCCAGGATCAAGTCCCATATCGGGCTCCCTGCTCCCCCGGGAAGCCTGCTTCTCCCTCTCTCACTCCCCCTGCTCATGTTCCCTCTCTGGCTGTGTTTCTCTCTGTCAAGTAAATAAAATCTTTAAAAAAATTTTTTTAAATAAATAATAAATAATAAAAAATAGTCTATAAAGTGGTTAAGTTAGAGAACAGCCCACATGTCAATCATTTTATTCTCTCAGCTTTGTGTGAAATTATTTAAGTTGTTTGCATGTTTTAGGAGAGATGCTGTTAAAAGAGAGAGAAAGAGAGAGTCTTTGTTTCTTTGAACTTTAGTAACACAGTAGGAGCACAGGGACGGAGATGACCTCCGCAGGAATGACCTAGGAGAAAGCAGCATCCTGGCTCCCACCTCACCTGGACTCCAGGCTGGACACTGATCAAATGATCCATGCTTCTGAAAAGCACACCTTCTTGTTCTCTCTCTTTCCTTCCCCTCCCCTCCAAATACCAACCCTTGGGTTTTTCTAATTTAAATTTTTATGTGACATTCACTGTGCTGGACCTCAGGGTGCCCTTAACAGCTATGCGTTCTAAGACAAGACATTTTAAAAATTAGTCGTTTAGTTGTGTAGCCTCTTCCTCTCACAGATGACACACTCTCTTGGCTCAGAGAAGTGTCGTCTGCCTAGTGGCCTGGCGAGCTGCAGAGCAGGACAAGGCTGAACCCTTTGAGGCTGTGTGGCAGCGTGATTTCATTCCATCTTCTTGCACCTCTTTCCCTTCAGCCTGTCAAGCAGCAGCCGCTGACAATCCTGCTGTCATCCTGGAGAATTCCTTGTTGGCAGGAACTAAATAGCTTGCCAGCAGTGGGCAAACACACTTTAGACTGCATATCTGGGCATTCACAGGGAGAACTAATCTGCTTTGTCTCTCGGTTCCTTTTCAGAGGGCTCTATCTTAAGCCATTGGCAGGCCATGGAAATTCAGACTTAAAATAATGCATCACCACCCATCCTCCCCCCCCCCCCCGCCGAACACACAGAGGAAGAATGAATTTAAGTGGCATTGTGCCTGAAAAGATCAAAATGTGAAGTTTTTAAATTGCCAGTCTGAGTAAGGCATAAAGTGAAGACAAAGTCATCTTGGACTTCAATTTCACTTTTCCATTTTTCTAAATGGGACTATTTCCTAGATATCCCAGTATTAAGACAGGTGCTCTTAAAGTCAGCAGCAGCTGGACTTGACCCATTTAGATTGCCTCTTCCAGACAAGTTAATACCATTCTTAACCTGGACCCCAAACAATTCGTAATTCCAGAAAATGAAATTTTCTCTCGCAAGAAGACTGCTTGATATTGCTCTTCTTGGGACTCCAGACAGGCATCTGGTCCCCTCGCTCCTGAAGATGTTCATGGACATTCTTTCTTCCTCTAGGTGGGAAAAGATATCTCACAACTAAAGGACCCAGCACTTAGGTTTGCTTAAAAGAAAATGTATGATGATGGGGATCACAATCAAGACACAACCTGAAATTGTGGTAATGAAAGGATCTCTAAAAATCATTCATCTACATGCCTGGTTACTTCTACCTTTCTCATCTCTAAAATAATGCTGATCTTATGAAGAAAATATTCTGCATAGAATTACCTGACATATCACTATTTTAAGAGTTAAAAAATAGATCAAAATGTCAGAGTTTTGAGGTCAGAAGTGTGCACACAGTAACTTCTTGTTTTTATTTAATGTCATGTCTGAAATTTACTGTCATACAGTTAGTCTTTCTTACTCTAACAAAATAAACTCTGTTTTTCTTTTATTTCATTGTGATTTGAGTAAGTTAAAACTTCATATTGTTATTCAATAGGTGATCCATATCATTCAGCATTTAGGTACAATATAGGGAAACATGGAGGGACAACTGTAACACAGTAATGGGAGAATTTCACCTAGGTTTCTACTACAAAACTCCAGAATGTTAGAACTCCGAAAGTCCCATGATTTGCTTAAATTTTACCTTCCAAGGAGGCTATTATAAAAGCAACTGATCTGATGAGCCTACTTTAGTTTCAAAAGGAAAAGGAAAGAGAAATGACTAGTTCAGACAATGATGTTTGTACTCATCATAAGCACCTGGCAATAAGGGAGATGAGACTTCTCTGAAATTTCAAGGTCCTGATGCAGCCTGTCTCAGGAAGACAGGAACTGGAGGGAGAATATGGATTCCAGATTGTCACAATAATCTTAACAAGGCATAAAGTTATGGATCTCATTGACACCACATCATTAAGTTGATCGTTTACAAAATATTGATGCCAAAATAGCTGGTGAGTAAATTTCAGAAGATATGTAATTTTTTCACTATTTTCTAAGAGGCAAAAGTGGGAGAATGGTTGCTGAATAGTAATCACTTGCATCGTTAGCCATTTTGCCATTTATTTGTATTGTCTCACTTCCACATTTTCATCCTCTCATCAACTAAGATTACAAATGTGGTGACTTGTATAAAAAAAGATAGATTTGAAATGTCACCTTTTTAGACAAATTTATAATAACTGGAAAAATAGAGCAGGACTTTGCTTCAATAAATGGATATACATGGGTTTTTATGAGGAATGTCCTGATCAGTTTTTTTTAAAACACCAAGGTAATGTATTACTTTCTTCATGAGGAAGCAAAAGATTGCAAGCTAAAGGATAAAGTGAAACATGGAAAATCAAATATCTGTAACACCTGAGTAATAAACTGTCAGATATGATTTTGGTGATAAAGGGTCAGATGTCAGTTTATTTAATAGATGTTTTTCCAAGAGGAACAATCTCAATCAACAGTGTGAAAGAAAGCTAAATATTTTTACTTTATTACTTACTGCTAAGCTGTTTTCCTAAATAGTGGATCAGAGACCTTTGAGTCAGATAAGGAAAAAAGATTGTTATGGTGAAAATTAAATTTTGGAGATGGAGACAACTTTGAGTTTCTTGAACCAGTAGTTCATTTTGCAGTGAAAATAGCGTATGTGTTAAAATAAATGATATTTTCAGCCCTTTTTCTTCAGTGAAAAAGACTTTCATGATCATTTCTCTGAGATTGCTGCTCAGAGACCTCTAAGGTAACCCTGTAAAGACAAATAACTCTACCCCTAAGAAACTGACCACTTACCTCCCAGAACCTCCAAGAACCATGAAAATGCTATGAGTCTGATATGTGCCTCTCATTGACACCTGAGGACTTGAATGCATCCCCCACTCTGAGGGCATTTTAGTTTGTGAAACAGAATGTTGTACTGTTTTCAACTTAGTGGTCTATAGAGTGGAAACCCTGAAAGACTTGTCGGAGGATTTGACGATATAAACAATAACCTTTTATTCAATGCAAGTATGAAAATGAAAGACAAAATAGCATTTAAGTATTTTATTTATAACATGCATATTCTGTATATAATTGTATTAGACCATGCTTATGAAAGACTAAAGAATCCAGTACTTGTATTTAGCAAAACAGTCTTATCACTAAGGGAGAAAAATAATTTTCTTCTCTTGACGATTTTTGAAAAATAAATGCTCTGCTTCACAAAAAAGTATACATCATTTTCTTAGAGTCGTGACATGCATACATTCTTCTTGGATAATATATGGGAGATATAGTTGAGTGGGAACAAAAAGAGTCCATTTATGTTTTGAAAATGATTGATGAAAATGATAATTCAAAGAAAAAAATGAGTAACCAATGTTTCTGCTTCTCACCTTTTCATATTCCTGAATTGAAGAATTTAGTTTGTGAACATTTATCATTTGAGCACATCACTCCTCTACTTAAGTGCAATTTTCTCTTTCACAGGGCTAATGTGAATTAGTAGACCAACTGCTGGGATAAACTGGCTAAAGTCAGCCAGCAAAATCTTCTAAATTGGAGAGGCAGTGTGGAATTTGCTGATGCTGCCATAATTAAAGTTAGATCAGAAGAAAGCATATTCCAACCATGTGCAATAGAAGAGATAATGCATCTTTTCCCAGAAGAGAGAGGCTGTATGTGCCTTTAGTTTATTACTTAAATCCACAATGTGTATTTTCAGAAAGTCCACCTCACCTCTCTACCACTGTCGGCATAATTGACCTGGGCATTTATATTCTCCATCATTAACGGGGTGCTTTTGACAGACAGCTAATCACCACTGTGTATGTGCCAGAATATCTTCCCCCTCCTTGGTATAGATGATATGAAATCTTACATTTTTATTTTTTAAAGTTACTTCAGTGTGATATTATCATAATTCACATGAGAAATTGAATAAACTAAGAGACAAATAACATAGGGCAATAAAGCCCTGATCCCAAAACTCGGTATCAGACAGTCCAAAAAGCCAAAGAACAACTTCTGCTGCATTCAGTCAGAATAGTTGGGACTTGGTTAAGGACTGTCAACTTCCTTCATTTTTGCCGTTGCTTCTGTCTTAGGACCAACTACAGAGCGCCAAATATGGTGCTGAAATCAAACATGTAAGATGCCCACTTCTAGTTAAGCCACCCCCAGCTTCGCCATGCCAACAGCCTCCCATCCGAGCACACCTGGACTCTTTAGTTTCTATATAAAGCCTTCCCACTCCACTGCTTGCCTTTGCCTTGTTGCCAAATGCTAGTGATGGTGGCTGACTCTGAGCAAATACCCTCTCTCTGTTCTCATTTTGACAGTCTTCATTTCAACAGCACCATTAAGTCTTGCTGCCCAAAAAACATTATCTATACTACAAAATATCTGACCCACTGAGACATTTTCTTCATTTGAAATGTTATTTTAAAGGGGTAGACAGGCAGGATTTTAAAGATTCAGATTTTGAGGACCTTAAAGAGATTTTTACCATATATTCCTCTTAATAATTCAACTGGTATGTGCTACCAATTAATTCTCAGACATTAAGATGTGTATTGGATAGTCCAACAAATATAAATGAATTGATCCCTGTTCTAGAGATTAGCTGGAGTTGTGGGAAAGTATAAATAAGTGAACAAATAATCTAATATAGCCTTATACATACCACATGCTAAGAAGAAAACCTAAGCTTCTACTAGTAGGGAATGAAAGCATTGAGAAGAATGATTAAGCTGTAGAATAATCTTCTGAGGTATGATCATCATAGTTTGGAAATTGCCACAAAACTCAACTACAAAGAACTTTTTAGAGTTTCTCTTTATGGAGTGAAGATGTAAGATTTTTTTTTAAGATTTCATTTATTTTTTTGACAGAGAAAAACACTAGAGCTAGAGAGGGAGCACAAGCAGGGGGATTGAGAGAGTGAGAAGCAGACCTCCCACCCTAGCAGGGAGCCCCATGCGGGACTCCATCCTGGGACTCCAGGATCATGACCTGAGCTGAAGGCAGATGCTTAACAAGCCACCCAGGTGCCCCCTGTTTATTTTTTAAAGATTTTATATGTAAGATTTTTTTTAAGAGTCTGTCTTAGGGTTCTCCAGGAAAACAGAACCAATAAAGTAAGTGTGTGTGTGTGTGTGTGTGTGTGTGTGTGTGTGTGTGTGTTCAGAGAGAGAGTGAGAGAAAGAGAAAAATGAGACAGAGATTTATTATAAGAAATTGGTTCATGCAATTATGGAGGCTGCAAGTCTGAATGAAGATCAGTGATGGTTATTTTCAGGCTGAAGACCAATGACAGCTGAAGGTATAATTCTAGTGTGAATGTTGGTAAGCTCAAGACCAGGAGGAGTCAATGTTTTAGTGCCAGTCTGAAGGCTGAGAAGAAAAAAATTAATATTCCAGATCAAAGCAATCAATCAAGAATACCTTTTTATTGGAAAAGCTCAGCATTTTGATCTATTCATATCTTCGGATGGTTAGAAGAGGTCCACACACATTAAGGAAGACAATCTGCTTTACTCATTCTATTTAAATGTTAAACTCATCCAATATGACCCTCCACCTAAAATACTGCTTGACCAAATATCTGGGCATCCTATGGTCCTGCCAAGTTGACAAAAAATATTAACCATCAGAAATCTACCACTTGTCAGCTTAGCACACATATCCATGCCCTAAGACCATACTTAAAAAATAAAAACAGTAACAAAGTCATATTTCACTTTACATAATACATTTCATTTTGGGCAGCAGCTCAGGTCACATAGTTACTTCATGACTCAAGGATAGGTGTTAAGTCTTTACCAAGGCCCCATATCAGACCAGGAGCTGTTTCTCAAAAGGAGAGTAGTTTTCTGCAAAGGACAGTAGGTTTTTACTCCAAAATCATTAAGGTTTGCAATGTCATTCACCAATAAGGACTTTCCAAGGGCTCCAACAAGCATCCCTATCTGCCATTGACACTCCAAGTATCAGTGGATTTTCTGGAACATATGGCCTAAATTGCAGAGAAGGTGGGTAGCAACCTGGACTTATTGAAGAGACTTTTCTTGTGCTGAGCTTCCCTCAAAACTAACAACTTTTTGGATTGCTCAGTAAAGGGTCTGGCATAATACACCCAAATGAGGAATATGCTGCCTCCAGAATTCAAATGTTCACTAAGCTTTTTACCTCTTTTTTATTATAAGAGGGACCACATGCAACAACTTATCCCTCACCTTTGAAGGGGTATCTAAACATGCCCCACACTGCTGAAACCCTAGAAAGGCAGAAGACCCTTGAACTTTAGTCATATCTATTTCCCACCTCTGACATGTAAATGTCTTATCAATAAATCTAGACTAGTTGCTATTTCTTTTTTTCTAAGTCCAATAAGCATTATGTCACCAATGTAATGGACCAGTGTGATATCCTGTGTCAAGAAAAGGCTAACAAGATCCCTGTGAACTAAACTATGACATAGAGTTAGAGAGTAGATATACTTCTATCTAGCATGGAATTATGAAGGTGTTTTGCTGATCCTGCCAGATGAAAACAACCTGTTTCTTGTGGCCTTTATTAACAGCACTGGGGGGAATAAAAAGCCAGATTAATAGCTGCAAACCAGGTAACAGAGGATGTGTTAATTTGTACTAACAATGAAACACTTCTGGTATAGCACCTGCAATCAGAGTCTCCACCTGATTAAACTTACAATAATCCACTGTCATTCTCCAAGATCCATCTGTCCTCTGAACAGGCCAAATACGGAAGGTGAATGGGGAACCTGGACTTGCCAACCCTGTATCTTTCAGATCTTTAATGGCAGCACTAATCTCTGTAATTCCTGCAGGAATACAGTATCTTGTTTAATCTTTTCCTAGACAGAGATAGTTCTAGTGGCTTCCACTTGGCCATTCCCACCATAGTAGACCTTAATCCACTGGTCAGAGAACCAATATGGAGATTCTGCCAGCTGCTGAGTTAGTCTATTCCAACCGTGCATTCCAAAACAGAAAAATGATTACTGAATGGGTTGAGGGACACACTGGACCCACTGGGAAATGGGACTGTTCGAAAAGTCTATTGATCACTTGATTTCCATAAGCCTCTACTCTGAATGGAGAACCACAGGGATGGTTTGGTTCTCCTGGAATCAGTGTCCAGTGTTCCCCAAAAGTTCTAATGATTTCCATTTTCCCAGTGTACCCTGGTAAAAGGCCATTGGGGAAGGTTGGGAGAAAGTTTCACAATAAAAATTTTTGGCAGTGCCCCTTCTTAAGGGCACCCAAACTCCCCTTCATTCAAGGGACTTGGAGTTTTTAAGCTGGCTCAAATTTGAAAATTAATTGAAGGACCCTGACTCTCTCTTTATGATTTATGTTGAAACTTTCTTCATTTGACCTAGAACTGTTCTGCTTATACAGATCAAATAAGAATCTAGTTGGCTTCCTATCTATTTCACTTCTAGGAACTCCATGATGAACTAGTCAAAGCCGTACGTCTACACAAGTCAGACTATTCTGATTGCTGCCCTGACTCTGCTGTCTATGACAGTATCCATGCTCACCTTACCTTTGGTGGTTGAGGGCTTCCACTTGATCCCTCCTATCCAGGGTCTAGTTATTCCACTTGCATTTAGATTTCTCGATTCAGAGACCACAGTTTCCTCTGTGAGGTCTGTTACAGAGAAGAAAAATCACAGTGCTCTTTAAGGGTATTGGAGCTCCCCTCACAAATTTGTTTTTCCCAGTGGTGGTAAAAGCCATGTTTTCTGGACCCTCCAGTGTGAGTGAATAGGTCTTATATGACAAATTCACTCTACCATTCCAGTGTCCCTAAGCCTTTGAATCCCTTTCTCTCCATTACACCAACAGAAATTGGGGATGTCCCACTCACTTATTGAGGACTATATTTTGGTCTGTTTTTTAGTCAATCAAACTGCCATAGTCCTTTATAACTCTCCGAGCTGTTCCAATAACACAGAATCTTTGCTTAGTGAGCTCATATCGGTAAACTTGGCCTGATTCAACTTAATGTTTCTTCCACCATTATCCCACACCTTTAACATTCATTCCCACACAGGCTCCCTGATTTCTATCTGTGTAAATTAGAACACTCAAGTAGTTCTTTTGCAGTGTTGCACATCTGTAGAACACACTTTGCACCTCACTTTTAGGGGCCTTCTGGGACTTGAGTCCAGTTATAGGCATAAAAGCAAAGAGGGGGTAACAGGATAGGTCCTAAAAAGAATCAGTATTGTCTTGCATAGCAACTGTCTCAGAAGAGGCCAATACAGTGTTTTTTGTTTTTTGTTTTTTCAAACAATGTAGGACTTATTCCTTCAGGTGAGAGTGGAGAGATTGCTTCCACTGGGAATGGAGAAGACACTTCCTTGGCAAAGAAGACTCATCAGAATTTAGGGGCTCAGTGTCCCCAGCCTCAATAGGATCTTCCTTCATGTTTCCATTCTAACCCTCAGGACTCTATCCCATCATATTTAGTGCCCTCACTAAGCAGCAGACACCCTACAAGGCTAGGAGTTCAAATTGTGCTATAATTCAGCCACTCGCAGGATGGGATGTTTTCATTTGATTTTTAGCCATCTCAGCCTTAGGCTACTGGAAATAAGGGTCTCCTTTATGGTACTCATAGAATCTTTTAGGTCATTTATGCAGTGCTTGAGCTGGAAATTCAATTCCTCAGTTCATCATTATTTCCCCAAAGTTTGTCCAGCAACATAAGGAAGAAAGATACGTTCTCATTATATTTGCTAGCTTGAGAAAAATATTAAAAAACATAATATACACAGAAACCCAGATTCTTGTTTTTTATAAGTGGCTGATTAGGACTATCCAATGGAAATATCTTGTGAGTCCCTATTGCCAAATTACATCATGGACTATCAGTGTTCTCTTTGCTACTGGAAATTGAGTCAGTAACATCTTTAAATCTGATTTATTAGAAAGCCAGCTCCAAAAACTATAGAAGGAATTCATAAAACTTACCTTAAAATTCTGTTCCTTTAGGGCGCCTGGGTGACTCAGTGGGTTAAAGCCTTTGCCTTTGGCTCAGGTCATGATCTCAGGGTCCTGGGATTGAGGCCCACATCAGGCTCTCTGCTTGGCAGGGAGCCTGCTTCCTCCTCTCTCTCTGCCTACCTCTCTGCCTACTTGTGATCTTTCTCTCTGCCAAATAAATAAATAAAATCTTTAAAAAAAAATCAGTTCCTTTTAAATCAGTCTCAGTACCAAAATCTGTATTAGTCAGTGTTCTCCAGAGAAACTGTACATATATACATATATGTATAGCTATGTATGTATATATACATGATGTATATATCACAGATGGATATATGTATATATAGGGATATATATGTAGATATCCATCCAGAGATCCAGAAGACCCAGGAGAATCAGTGGACACTTTCAGTCCAAGTCTAAAGGCTTGAGAGGCAAAACAATTCATAGTGCAGTTCCATCCTAAAGGCTGGTAGACTCAATACTCAGAGCTGAGTGTCAGAGGCTCAACACTCCAAGTCAACATTTCAGTTTGGCAATATATCTGAGGACAGGATAAAAATCTATGTCACTGCTGGAAGGCAATCAGGCCAGAGGACTTTTCTTGGCCAGAGGACTTTTCTTAGCCAAGTGAGGTCAGGCTTTTGATCTATTCATGTCTTCAACTGATGGAATAAGTCTCACCCATATTAGAGAGAACAATCTGCTTTGGTCTATTGACTCATAGAAACAGCCAGAGTGACAGTTGACCAAATACCTGGGCACCCTGTTTCCAAGTCAGGTTGACACATAACATTAATCATCAGAGTTATTTCAAGAGGAATATTCCATGCAGGGTTTTTTTTTGACCACAGATAAAATAAGGAAAATGTGGAGAAATAAGAACTCTTTAAAAGTTTATTATATTTGTATGTGGTAAGCCTACAACAATGTTAATGAACTCTAATGAGTTACTACTATACCAGTAGGATATATAGCTTTTGGAGAAAACTTGGCAAAAAAACAAATAATATTTTTTTAAAGTAGAACACACTTTTGGTAGAAGAAAAACCTGTATACTTTTCTAAATGTAAACAGAATTGGTGGTGCTCATAAAATAGCTAAATAGTTTTCCATGTAGAGACAAAATACACATTAGCATTAATGAGACTCTTGGACTTTAAAATACTAATTCTTTTGTGGAGATTTCCTAGAACGTATTCAACCAAATGGTTTCCAAGATGTTCAAAGGTGTTATTGGGAAGTGGGTGAATAAATTTTGGATGTCCTGGATTAAATACAGCCCTCACCCAAAAAAATTCTCTTTAAGCAAGATTCTAAAAACTTTTAATATTTACATTAGCATTGTGAATCTTTACGAGGGAGATATAATATATATTTCCAACTTTATTGGACAACAACACTGTCCTAGAGCATTTCACAGATTAGTGTTCCTTGAAACACACTTTGGGAAATTCTTCTCTTGAGTATTATAAGTTTGAAATGTTTCTAATGTTCTTTTCAATTTAAAAGAATAAAAATATCACTTTATATTATGAAACTGTTATAATGATATCTCATATAAGCACAGCACTAATTAGTTTCAAAGTACTTTCACCACAATTAGAGCATTTTAGCTTGACAAGATTTTTGTAAGGCAGGTATAATGATCTTCATCATATGAACAAGAATTTAGGCCAGACATAATTTATGAGACCTGCCCAAGGTCACATAGCTAGTAGTTAGTAATAGAACTTGGGTTAGAATTTCTTTTTTTAAGATACCCAGGCAAAAGCTTTTCTGCCATAATTATGTTTCTACAGCATTTATTCATTAATGTCTATTCATACTTTACCTGCATATAAATGGATATATATTATATATATAATTTATAATATATATAATTTATATATATAATATATATAAACTTCTGAAGTTTAACTAAGAGAATTACTTAGAGTAAGACTGGGTTTCCGTATAGGTTCTTCTATAGGCTATGTGACCCTGGTCATGTTTCTTGGGCACTTTGGGCCTCAATTTCCTTATAAGTAAATGGGGATTAGACATAAATCCACAATACCTTTTCCAAAACCCTTGGAACCATATGCATTTCTCAATTTGAACTGTATGATAGTAAGGTAATTCACTCATATTCCATATACTATATAACAACCACAAAAGTATTCATAATAAAAGACAATATTTTTAATTAAACATATAAACATTCACACTGAGTAGGATTAACCTCAAATCAGTTCAGCTGAGAAGTACACCACCAAATAAATTTTGTCATAAAATAAATGAAAATAGCTTTCGGTTTTCAGAGGCTGTGCAAGTCAGTTTGTATTGCTATAACAAAGTACCATAGATTGGTTGGGTTATAAATAATAGAAACTTATTTCTTACAGTTCTGATGCCTGGAAGTCCAAGCTCAGGGTACCACCATCGTAGGGTTCTGGTGAGAGTCCTCTACTGGATTGCAGAGGGCTGAATATATACTCATATGATGGGGAACAGGGAGAAGAAGCAAATATTCTCTGATTCTTATGAGGGCACTAATTCCATCCATGAGGGCTCTACTGTCATGACCTCATCTAATTCTAGTTAGCTCCCAAAGGTCTGAACTCTTAATATCATCATATTAACAGTGGAGTAAGGCAGGTGGGAGGTGTGAGCATTCCAACATATAAATTTTGAGAGGACACAAACATTCAGTCCATAACAAATGTTCTTGGATGTACAGAACTGTAATAACAGATAAGGAGTTTTTTGTACCTCAATATCTCAGGATTTTTCAGAAAATTCAAAGAGATACACATGCTAGAACATATAAAACAGTGCCTGACAGAAGATGAAAGCACAGTTAAGTGCCAGATATTGATATTAATTACGATTATTAAACAAAATTATAATCTTCATATTCTTTACAATTACATTTATCAAAAAACACTCTTCTAATGCACGAAATTTAAGAATGAGAGCAAAAATATTAAACATTATATTTTCTGAACTATTCTCAAACTTCCAGAAATACATGCATTTATCTATGCATATATTTTGTGTGTGTGGCAATAAACCTAGTATCAATGTATAAGAAAGGTAAACAGAAACAATTATGAATGTGAGCCTCAAGTGGATGATACTCCTCAAAGTGATGCTAAAATACTGACTTAATCTGAAAAGAAGCTTAAATAATATCTTTGATGGTTTTCCATTGTAACAAATGCACTCTACTCATCTGCACATCCAACTGCAGCCTCTGGCACAGAGAAAAGCCAGATACTTATTTATTGCATAAATGGATGAGGAATGAATTCCTACTATCTGTGCAAAGCTCATAGGTGCTCATGTTTACAAATATTAGTCCTTACTGCTCTTACAGAATTGAGTCCTAGGATTATGCATCCCTCTTACGACAACACAATGGAAATTTACTCCTGATATATGTGAGCTTTAAAAGCCTTTATTCTTAAATTGTTCATTCCCAGATAATGTCCTAGAAATCCTAAAATAGGAAGGGCAATTTACTGTCCCCACATGTGAGTTAACCCAAGTGATAAGGATCTTAAGCTTCAACCAGGTATAAATATAAGTTGATACATGTGAATTAAGAAAAATAGCAATTTGAAGATACATTTTAAAAGACATACTTTGAAAATATTCATTAAAATAAAATCATATTCATCTCTTAAGAATAAAAGCTTTTTCTGCCAAAAGCATAGAGAACATGAGAAATGTTGTTCACCCTTTTAATTGAAAATACATTACTACATAGCAATGATGTGTGCACATAAGCATGTGCACGTGTGGGTACAAAAATAATTTTTTTCTCTAAAATTGATAGGTACTGACCCTATTATCTGCACTATTATTTTGTTTCTTTAACCAATATGAAATAGTTCTGAGAATCGTTAGAAGAATAATTTAGAAGAATAATTTTGTTACATTTATTGCAGTTTGTTTTCTGTTTGCTGAATATCTTTTTGTATGGGGTGGATTTTTAGGATGCAAGAATGCTTTTTCCTTCTTTAGTAATCAAATACATGTGTACATGCTTTCATGATATCTTCTACTGCTCTTAACTTCAGAAAATTCTTGTCAATCATGGATTTTATAAATATTTCATTTTTCATAGAGTATCAGATATCCCTTGAGTTTCATTAAGAGGTGGACACAATGTGTTGCCTTTACAATTATATCGAAATCTCATTTCAGCCAGAGATTCTCCTTCCCCAGTAATTACCAAGAATTTCAGGACCTACACAGCACTGTATTGTGGGTCCCGAGGCTCTTAACCTCTTACCTGGTGGGGAAAGAGTGGTCTCAGACCTAACAAAAACCCGAGCACCTAAATTCTCTTTCAGTGGTATCTGCTATTCTATCTTCCTAGAAACTTTAAGATACATGAGTGACCATCTGAACCACAAATATTCGATATGTTTTTTAATTTTAAATTTATTTTATTTTTTCAGTGTTCCAAGATTTATTACCCATGCCCCACACCCAGTGCTCCATGCAATAGGTGCCCACATTACCCACCACCAGGCTCTCCCATGCCCCCACCACCTCACTCCAAGTCCCTCAGTTTGTTTCTGTGTCCAAAGTCTCTCATGTTTCGTTTCTCTCCCTGAATTACCCTATTTCCCATTTCCTTTCCTTCTCCTACTGTCTTCTATATCACCCCTTATGCACCACAAGTAAGTGAAACCATGTGATACTTGACTTTTTCTACTTGGCTTATTTTACTTAGCATAATCTCTTCCAATCCAGTCCATGTTGCCACAAAAGTTGGATAGTCATCCTTTCTGATGGAGACGTAGTATTCCATTGTATATATGTACCACTTCTTTATCCATTCATCTGTTGAAGGGCGCCTTGGCTCTTTCCACAGTTTGGCGATTGTGGCCATTGCTGCAATGAACATTGGGGTGCTTATGGCCCTTCTTTTCACTACATCTGTATCTTTGGGGTAAATATCCAGTAGTGCAATTGCAGGGTCAAAGGGTAGCTCTATCTTTAATTTTTTTAAGGAATCTCCACACTGTTTTCCAAAGCGGCTACACCAGTTTACATTCCCACCAACAGTGCAAGAGGGTTCCCCTTTCTCCGCAGCCTCTCCAACACTTGTTGTTTTCTGTCTTGTTTAATTTTTGGCCATTCTGACTGGTGTAAGGTGGTATCTCAGTGTGGTTTTGATTTGAATTTCCCTGATAGCTAGTGATGCTGAACATTTTTTCATGTGTCTGTTAGCCGTTTGTATATCTTCTATGGAGAAGTGCCTCTTCGTGTCTCCTGCCCATTTTTTGATGTGTTCATCTTCTTTTTGGGTGTTGAGTTTGAGTAGTTCTTTATAGATCTTGGATATCAGCCCTTTGTCTATAGTGTCATTTGCAAATATCCTCTCCCATTCTGTGGGTTGCCTCTTTGTTTTGTTGACTGTTTGCTTTGCTATGCAGAAGCTATTTATTTTGATGAAGTCCCAGAAGTTCATTTTTGCTTTTGTCTCCTTTGCCTTTGGAGATGTGTCTTGAAAGAAGTTGCTGTGGCCGATGTCAAAGAGGTTACTGCCTATGTTCTCTTCTAGGATTTTGATAGATTCCTGCCTCACGTTGAGGCCTTTCATCTATTTTGAGTTTGCTCTTGTGTGTGGTGTAAGAGAATGGTCTAACTTCATTCTTCTATATGTAGCTGTCCAATTATCCCAGCATGATTTATTGAAGAGACTGTCTTTTTTCCACTGGATATATTTTCCTGCTTTGTCGAAGATGATTTGCCCATAGATTTGTGGGTCCATATCTGGATTCTCTACTCTGTTTCATTGGTCTATTTCTCTGTTTTTGTACCAGTACCATACTGTCTTGGTAATCACAGCTTTGTAATAAAAACTGAAGTCAGGTAACGAGATACCCCCAGCTTTATTTTTCTTCTTCAACAATGCCTTCACAATTCGGGGTCTTTTTTGGTTCCATATAAATTTAGGATTGTTTGTTCCAAGGCAGACATGCTGCTAACATACTGATTTTAGTTGGTTGGGTGGGTACAAAAAGGAAAATCGGTTGCATGGTTCTGTTACTTAAACATAGTGGAGGAATCACATGTATGTTGCATTTTCCAGGACTAGGCCAGGCACTTACACTGTCATTCATTAACTGAGTTTTATTGTAGTAGGGTTTTCAGTTGTGCTCAAAATTCCCTGTTCTTGACTTTACTGGCAATACATTAAATATTAGTTTTCAGATCTAGGCTCATCAGAAAGCCTAAATTTGTTACTAACAACTTATTTTGTTGTAACAGTAGAAAGATCTCACCTGCAGTCCTTGTTCCTCAACTAATCAGTTTAGACCAACCAACTTTACCTATCTAATGTCCAAGTTTTTGCAGCAATGCCTTGTGTTAGGAAGGATCTGGTTTCCAATCAGCAGAATGGTGGAGATTGTTCTCTTTAAAAAGTCTTTCTCGTGGTGTGACTTGCCTGTCACAGGGTCCTTTAAAATTGTCTATACCTCCTATGTACACTTAGCTTAAGCAAAAGCAAAGAGGCTCCATTGTGGCACCTGTCTAAAGGTAGACACCTGGCGGAAGCTGGGTTATTCATAGCACCTCGTGTCCTCGTGGCAAGAATGGACGGTTCAGCAGTAAGTCATAAGTGTCAGACCCAAGTAAGGCTGAAGAACAATTTCCCTAGATTTTTGTGTCTGGAGCAAGACACAGAGAGACCTGAGTGGTTAAAGATATTAAGAGGATGAGCAGTTACAATATCTATACTCCACGTACCCAAGAGAAGCAGAGGAAGGCGAGAAGAGGAAAGTCAATTTACAACTTTATGCAGAACAAAAAATCCAGAGAGGACTACCATGGTTTCTTTAAGTCATGAGCTCCAAGTGTTTTAGAATCCCTTCTACTCAGAAAAACTTTATATTCTGTAACCCATGAAATTGTTAAACTGTCCTTCCAACACATTAGTTTTAGTTTTTGTTTTAATTTAAAGTACTTTAAGTTTGTTTATGGCATTTTCAGATAAAAGAGTGAGTCTTGTCTAACATAGAAGATCAAGGGCTTTGCATATAAAGCTATTATATTAAGACCATTTATAAAATAAAAAAGTAAAAATGAAATTTTCAGCAACAGAAGCCCAGTTAAGGAGGTCATTACAAAACTATAAAACTGAAAAAGTTGCAGCCATTCAAATTGTGTTTGTAAAGATTGTGAAATAACTATTATTTACATGAGAAACTGTTAAGTGAAAAAGCAGATATGAAGATTGTTTAATCAATATTAGTCACATTTGTTTGTAAATACATAGATGATTAGAAACTATGTAAATGTCAAGAGCAGTTGCTTATGGGTTATGTGGGTTTATGCTCTTCTTACTAAACAAGCACATATTTTTAGATTTTAAAATATTTAAATAATGGTATCAAAATTACATTCATTCATATACAACATAAGGTAATCTTCAGTTCAGTCCCTAAGCATATAATTATAATTTTAAGTTAATAGATTCAAATTACTGAGGTGTTTATTTAAGAGGGAAAAAGCCAGAGAATGAACGTGAGAGAGTGTTACTATTCTTAGTCTTAATTCTCTGTGCACATCTACACAAACAAACCATAGAGATGTCTCTCCCAATAAATTAGATTCTTAAGTGACCTGTTCTTTAAACAAATATTAAGAAGCTATGATCATTACTTGAATTGTGTTGTGTCAATGGATAAGATATTTCTTATGCTGAAAAGGTATGTGATTCCAATTATACACGCAAAGACTGTGTAATGAATTGGACCCTTTATCTTTCAATTGCTTTCTTAAAAAGAGAGAGAGAGAGAGAGAGAGAGAGAGAGAGAGAATTATCTTGATTGCTAAATGCTTAGTTCAAATATTTTTGCTGATTTTTCCAATAAATGCCTGCTCCCTAGAAAACCAATAGAAAAAGCTAATAATTGCTGAAAGTAGAGGCATTAAAAAATAAATTGAATAAGCAAAAGATTAAAAAATCATGACTGCTAAAATAAGGACAATTTTACTAGTTAAAGACCATTTTGGGTGCAGGCTAATGTTGCCATACATATCAAAAACCCATGTATCTTCCTTTTTCATAAAAATGCAGACTATTTAAGTAATAATGCTTATAGTTTGAAAGGAGAAATTAATATTTTTAAAATAATTTTAAACTTTTCAATAATAGACTCTTTCCTCTCTTCACATACTTACAGTCACCTTTGATTGTTCCTAATCTATGTTCACCCACTTGAAGATCCTTTTGCCATTTTTTTATTTCTTTTACTGTCTATTCCACTTCATTTAATCTTTTATTTTATCCTCAGCAAACTGTTTTCTAATTCACTTTTCTAATTTTTAACAGCAGTGCAAAAATTCTTTAAGCTATTTTGTGCTGATTCCTTTGTTCTTTGCATGTCTTTTCCTCTTGAACATCAGACTATCAAACTATACCCTCTTTTTAAAAAAAAAAAGATTTATCTATTTGACAGAGAGAAACACAGCGAGAGAGGGAATACAAGCAGGGGGACTGAGAGAGGGAGAAGCAGGCTTCCCGCCAAGCAGGGAGCCCGATGTGGGGTTTGATCCCAGGTCCCCAGGATGATAACCTGAGCTGAAGGCAGCCGCTTAACCAACTGAGCCACCCAGGCGCCCCTATACCCTCTTTTTACTTGTGAAGCTATTTCCATTTTCTTTAAAATTAAGATCAAATCAAGTCAAGTGTCCTTATTCACTCTTATGATCTCCAAATTTAATTCAACAGCTTTTTTTAGCGCTTGCATATAAACCAGAAACTGTCAACGATGCAATAATCCATAGATAAAATCTTCTCCTTTAAGGAGCATACACAATCAAATTTCTTGTATGTAAGTGGGGATTTTTCTCCCTTCAATGCATCCAAATCACTGCACATTCTCTTAGACATTCCTTGTTAATCTGATTTGTTCTGCTGAATGCCTTCATTTTTAGGTTCACACTTATCCTTGAAGGGTAAATTTCCTTTACTTTTGATCTTACGATTTTATCTCAAACTCACAAGCCATTCAGATCTAAGCTCATGTAAATGACCAATTGGAGAAATGCCTCATGGTAAATGTATTTCATTTTTAAAAAATAAAAAGAAGAAGAAGAAAAGGAAGAAAGAGGAGGAAGAGAAAGAGAAGGAGAAAAAAGGAGGAAGAAGAAATGAGAAAAGAGAGGAAAATAGACTGGTTACAAATCCAGGAGTTTCCCCCTCTTTTTTTTTTTTTTGAAATTTTATTAATTTATTTGAGAGTGAGAGAAAAAAAAAAAAGCACAAGCAGGGGGGGCAGCAGAGGCAGAGGGAGAAGCAGACTCCCCGTAAATAGGGAACCTGATGCAAGACTCGATCCCAGGACCCTAGGATCATGACCTGAGCTGAAGGCAGACGCTTAATGGACTGAGCCACACAGGTGCCCTTCCTTTTTTTTTTTTTTCCAGAGAGAAAGACTGTGTGTGCATTGCAGGGGAAGGGGCAGAGGGAGAAAGAGAATGTGAGAATCTTAAGCAGGCACTATGTCCAGCTCAGACGTTTGATCTTGCCACCCTGAGATCATGACCTGAGCTGAAATAAAGGGTCAGAGCTTATTAACCAAGTGAGCCGTCTAGGTGCCCGCATTAGTTTCTTCATGTACAGAAATAAACTATTTGGGGCATAGGAGTCTGTTTCAAGCTTTTTGTACATTCAACCCTTATACTTGCCCCTCTGCTCTTATTTACAACTTCTCCCAGAACAAAAAGATAAACTTTGTATAGCTCTCCAGTAGCCATGGGTAATTTTAGGTTTCCTTGAAATAACCTATCTCTGAAAAGTAAGCCAGCAGCTCTTCAAAATTATTTTTTAATATAATTAGTGGATAACTGTATGTGGAAAACAATGTCATTCTATAAGAATATACTTAAGCTGCACTTTTCCACTCTTTTTGGTCTTTTCTTTCTCTCTAATGTATTAATTCATTTAGCAAGTACTGTTAAGAGATTTTTATCCATGGATCACTATGCTATGCCTTTGGGATGTCAATACATTGCCCAAATGAAGTTCACACACATAAATATAACGGAAAATTTTGGAACACTATAAGGTGCTATAGTACAATGATAGTGCCTATGAGCATAGATGCTAAAGCATGACATAGTTTCACAGAACTGCCATAATCAACATCCATTTTACAATTCAACATTTCCATTCTACAATTCAATGACTATAAAAGAGTCAGAGTTGGGGCACCTGGGTGGCTCAATCATTAAGCATCTGCCTTCGGGTCACGTCAGAATCCCAAAGTCCTGGGATCAAGCCCCACATCGGGCTCCCAGCTTAGTGGGAAGGCTGCTTCTCCCCCTTTCACTCCCTGCTTGTGTTCCCTCTCTAGCTGTGTTTCTCTCTATCAAGTAAATAAATAAAATCTTTAAAAAAAAGTTAGAGTACATTCTGTTAAATTATAAATCAGATCTTATAAACTTCCAAGACTGAAACAGGAAAAAATTGACAATCTGAATAAACCTATATCTAGTAACGAGATTGAAGCAGTAATCAAAAACTTCCCAAAAAATAAGAGCCCAGGACCAGTCAGATTCCCTGGGGCATTCTACCAAACATTTAAAGAAGAAATAACACCTATTCTCCTGAAGCTCTTTCAAAAAATAGAAACAGAAGAAAAACTTCCAGACTCTATCTATGAAGCCAGCATTACTCTAATCCCCAAACCAGACAAAGACCCCATCAAAAAGGAGAACTTCAGACCAATATCTCTGATGAATATGGATGCCAAGATTCTCAACAAGATCCTTGCTAACAGGATCCAACAATACATTGAAAAGATTATTCACCATGACCAGGTGGGTTTTATCCCAGGGATGCAAGGGTGGTTCAACACTCGCAAATCAATCAATGTGATAGAACAAATCAAGAGAGAAGAGAGAAGAACCACATGGTACTCTCAATTGATGCAGAAAAGGCTTTTGACAAAATACAACATCCGTTCCTGTTAAAACTCTTCAAAGTATGAAGATAGAGGGAACATTCCTCAACCTCATAAAATCTATCTATGAAAAACCCACAGCGAATATCATTCTGAATGAGGATAAACTGAGAGCCTTCCCTCTGAGATCAGGGACAAGACAAGGATGCCCACTCTCACCACTACTGTTCAACATAGTGTTAGAAGTCCTAGCAACAGCAATCAGACAACAGAAAGAAATAAAACGTATCCAACATGGCAAAGAAGAAGTCAAACTCTTTCTCTTTGCAGATGACATGATACTCTATGTGGAAAACCCAAAAGACTCTACCCCAAAACTACTAGAACTCATACAACAATTCGGTAATATGGCAGGATACAAAATCAATACACAGAAATCAGTTGCATTCTTATACACTAACAATGAAATATAGAAAAGGAAATCAGAGAATCGATTCCGTTTACTATAGCACCAAAAACCATAAGATAAATAAATAAACCTAACCAAAGAAATTAAATATCTGTACTCAAGGAACTACAGAACACTCATGAAAGAAATTGAAGAAGACACAAAAAGATGGAAGAGCATCCCATGCTCATGGATTGGAATAACAAACATTGTTAAAATGTCTATACTTTCCAGAGCAATCTACACTTTCAATGCCATTCCGATCAAAATTCCACCAACATTTTTCAAAGCACTGGATCAAGCAATCCTAAAATGTATATGGAACCAAAAAAGACCCCGAATTGCTAAGGAATTGCTGAAGAAGAAAAACAAAGCTGGGAGTATCTCGTTACCTGACTTCAGTTTTTATTACAAAGCTGTGATTACCAAGACAGCATGGTACTGGTACAAAAACAGAGAAATAGACCAATGGAACAGAGTACAGAATCCAGATATGGACCCACAAATCTATGGTCAAATCATCTTCCACAAAGCAGAAAAAAGGACAGTGGAAAAAAGACAATCTCTTCAATAAATGGTGCTGGGAAAATTGGACAGCTACATATAGAAGAATGAAGCTAGACCATTCTCTTACACCACACACAAGAGCAAATTCAAAATGGATGAAAGACCTCAACATGAGGCAGGAGTCCATCAAAATCCTGGAAGAGAACATAAGCAATAACCTCTTTGACATCGGCCACAGCAACTTCTTTCAAGACACATCTCCAAAGGCAAAGGAGACAAAAGCAAAAATGAACTTCTGGGACTTCATCAAAATAAAAAGCTTCTGCACAACAAAGGAAACAGTCAACAAAACAAAGAGGCAACCCACAGAATGGGAGAAGATATTTGCAAATGACACTACAGACAAAGGGCTGATATCCAAGATCTATAAAGAACTACTCAAACTCAACACCCAAAAAGAAGATGAACACATCAAAAAATGGGCCAGAGACATGAAGAGACACTTCTCCATATAAGATATACAAACGGCTAACAGACACATGAAAAAATGTTCAGCGTCACTAGCTATCAGGGAAATTCAAATCAAAACCACACTGAGATACCACCTTACACCAGTCAGAATGGCCAAAATTAACCAGTCAGCAAACAACAAGTGTTGGAGAGGCTGCAGAGAAAGGGGAACCCTCTTACACTGTTGGTGGGAATGTAAACTGGTGTAGCCGCTTTGGAAAACAGTGTGGAGATTCCTTAAAAAATTAAAGATAGAGGGGGTCAAGATGGCGGAAGGCCAGGTGACCGCATTTCGGGGAGTTCCCTGAAGAGAGCTGAATTCCAGCAAAAAAACCACTACAAGACCACCGTGAACACCCATGAAACCAGCCTGAAATGTGATATTTCCCACTTCTGGACCGCCACGAGAGACAAAGAACATCGGCAAAAAGGTAGAAACAAATTGGAGGGTCT
>PITA01023144.1:0-28780 GCA_004023965.1 Spilogale gracilis
ACAGGCTGAAATGTGTGTGTGTGTGTGTGTGTGTGTGTGTGTGTGTGTGTGTGTTTGTGGGTGTGTGGGTGTGTGTGTGTTTGTGGGGGTGTGTGTGTGTGTTGGGGAAGATCTCTGCCTGAACTCCCTTGCCTCATCATAACCCTCTTCTTGTTTGTCTTTGCACCTGTGGCCTGAGAAATGATTTCTTTCTTTTCTTCCCTCCCTCCCTTCTCCCTCCATCCCTCTCTTCCTTTCTTATTTCCTTCCTTCTTCCTTTCCTTCCTTCTTTTCTCATTCATTCCCTCTGCATTTCTATTTTTCTTTCCTTCTTTTCACCTGTAGATATGTTATTTTTGTGCCCGTTATAAACCATGAAATGGGCACCTGGGTGGCTCAGTGGGTTAAAGCCTCTGCCTTCAGCTCAGGTCATGATCTCAGGGTCCTGGTATCGAGGCCCACATCGGGCTCCCTGCTCAGCAGGGAGACTGCTTCCTCTTCTCTCTCTGCCTGTCTCTCTACCTACTTGTGATCTCTCTGCCGAATGAATAAATAAAACCTTTAGGAAATATTTTTTTAAAAACCCAAGAAATATATGGGATATGAGTTCTCTTTGCCCATTGACACGTCTATTTATATCCACTTTTGATAGGATTTCAGTGTCTTAGTCCACGTGCCACAGTTAAATTCTTCAAAGATTCACATATCTATTCTCTCGTTTCTCATTATCAAATACAAGTTTAATCATTTCTAGCTTTGCTATAACAGAAAAGACACAAGAGTCTCTCTCTTCTAGTTCCCAGTAAAGGTCGCACACATGCACACATACAGACAATATAGTATCTAGAAAACACTCTAACTTAAGTTTCTGACCATAAATCATTTTTTGGCCTTGGGCTATGTGTAAGGCAACAAGTCACCACCTGATCACGGTTGTGTTCCCACAAAATGATAGATTTGTGTAAACGCTGTCCTGTCTCCAACCAGAACAGCACAGGATTTTGCTGTAGCTTAATAATGTTATTTTTGGAAAACTGAATGAGATCTAACTATAGAATCTAAGAAAATCTATATTAAAGGGAAAAAACAAACATCAGGGCTCGCTGCTCTTTTAACTGTTTATTTGGAAATGTGTGTGCACATGTGTATGTGCTTACATTGTGTTTGCAATTCTCCTCTGTTTACAGATACATGTAACACCATGTACAGGACATAGAACTGGTCCATCATTGTCGATGACCTTTCTACTATCTCTCTATAATCTCACCCATCTGCTCAACTCTTGGATCAGTTCACAACAACCCCTAACCAATTTTCCATCTTTATAGTCTTACCATTTTGAAGGTGCTTTGACTCACCATATGTAACAATTTTTTTTTCCACAAAATCCTGCCCTGAAGATCTACTAAGCTGTTGCATAGATCAAAAGTTTGTTCCTCTTATTGCTGAGTTTATTCCACTTTATACCAGAGTCTGTTCAACCTTGCACTCTGAAGGACATTTGGGTTGTTTCTAAATTTGACTAATGTGAATAAAGCTACTATGAACATTCATATACATATTTTTGTGTGAACATAACTTTCACTGCAAGATCATATGGTTGGTGCATGTTTAATTCTCTAAGAAACAGCCAAGCTTCTTTTAAGAGTGACCATATTATTTTTACATTTCCACCAATGTACTAGAGTTTCAATTTCTTGACATCCTTGCCACGTTTGGTGTTATCTTCATTATTGTTTTATTCATTGTGATGGTGCTGATATGTCACTGTGGTTTATATTTGCATTTCCCTAATAGCTAATGATGTTGCATATCTGCTCATGTGCTTGTGTGCCCTCTGTATCCCCTTTCAGTGAAGTGTTTTTTTGTTCGTGACTTTTGCCCATTTGTCTAATTTGTATGTGATTTTGTTTTTGTTGTTGTCATTATTGTTTTTACTGTTGCATATTGAATGTTCTTTATGTATTCTACATAAAGTCCTTTGCCAGGTGCATGGTTTGCAAACATCTTCTCCTTACCCAAGGCTTGTCTTTTCATCACCTTTGACAAGCAAAAGTTTTCACTTTGATGAAGTCCAATATGTTACTTTAGTTATGGATTGTGGTTTGGGAGTGAAGTTTAAGAACTCTGCTTAACTCTACATGCCAAGGATTTCCTCCTCCATTTTCTTCTTAAAGTTTTATAGTCTTGTCTTACATTTAAATCTCTGAGCCATTTTGAGTTAATTGTATAAGATGTGAGATTTAGGTTGTAATTCTTTTTCTCTCCCTTATAGATGTTCAATTGCTGTAATATCTTTTGTCTAAAAGTTATCTTTCTTACATAGAGTTGCTTTTACACATTTGTCAAAAAATCAGTCGAGCATATTTGTGTGAGTTGATTTCTGAATCCAGATTCTCTGTCTTGTTCCAGTGATCTATGTCTCTCCTTTTGCCAATACTGACTTGATTACAGTAGCTTTTATAATAAGACAATGTCTACTAGAGTGATTCCTCACATTTTATTATTAAGATATTCATTTCTATATAAATTTTAAAGTATACTTGTCTATGTCAAAAAGACTTGCTGGAAATTTGATATATGTTGCATTAAGATTATGGAACAATTTGGAAGAGAATTAACAATGGAAGATTTTTTTTTCTAGCTATCTTGGGATTGTCTACATAAAGAACTAAGTCATATGCGAACAGGGCCAAGTTTATTTCTTCCTTTTTGTTCTGTACCTTTTAAAATTCTTTTCCTGCTTTTTAGAGCAAAGAATTTCAGTACTATACTGAGTAAGATTGATGAGAGCAGACGTTTTATCTTGCTCCAATCTCAGAGGAAAGAAATGTGTCTCTCACCATTGAGTATTCTGTTTGCAGTAGGCTGTCTATAGATACTCCTAATCAAGTTTAGGAAGTTTTCTTCTATTCCTAGTTTTCGGAGAGTTTTTAGTAAAATTATGTTGAATTTTGTTTATAACCATATCAGTTTTTTTAACTATATCAATTTTGATCAACCAAAAATAATCATCTCCTATTCCATTCTTGAGTAAGAAGAACAAAACTGGAGCTATCAAAATCCCAGATTTCAAATACATTATAAAAGTGTAATAATCAAATTATATAGTACTGGCACAAAACTAGGCACATAGATCAATGTAACAAAATACAGAGCCCATCTTTATATGGTCAATTAATCCACCACAAAATAAGCAAGAATAGACAATGAAGAGAAGACAGTCTTTTCAATAAATGGTGCTGGGAAAACTGGATAGCTAAACACAAAAGAATGAAACTGGAGCATTTTCTTATAGCATACACAGAAATAAACTCAAACTGGATTAAAGACCTAGATGTGGGACCTGAAACCATAAAACTCCTAAAAGAAAACACAAGCAATAATCTCTTGGACATCAACCTTAGCAACATATTTTTTTATATATCCTCTCAGATAAGAGAAACAAAAGCATAATTAAGCTATTGGGACTATGTCAAAATAAAAAGTTTTTCACAGCAAAAGAAACCATCAACCAGACCTACTGAATGGGAGAAGATATTTGCAAATGATATATCCAATAAGGGGTTAATATCCAGAATATATACAGATTGTATATAACTTAATACCAAAAGTTAAGTTGATTTTAAAAATGGGCAGAAAATCTATTCATTTTCTCAAGAAGACATACAGATGGCCAAAAAATACACGAAAAAAATCTCAACATCACTAATCATCAGGGAAATGCAAATCGAAACCACAATGAGACATCACCTCATACCTGTCAGGATGACTAGAACCATAAAGACAAGAAATGACAAACATTGGTGAGGACATAAAAACCGGAACGCTTGTGCACTGTTGGTGGGAATGTAAATTGGTACAGCCACCATGGAAAACAGTGCGGAGGATCCTCAAAAAATGAATTGTGAGAATATCATATGATCCAGTCATTCCACCACTGGGTGAGTACCCAAAGAAAATGAAAGCACTAATTTGAAAAGATACTTGCATTCCTATGTTTCCAGCAACATTACTTACAATCGCCAAGATATGGAAGTAATGTAAGAGACCCTCTATAAATGAATGGGTAAAGAATTATCCTGAGGACTTTTCATTATTCTTTGCAGAAATAAGCTGAGAGAAATGAATTTCCATAAGTTTGTCTCGAACTAGAGGCTTGGCTGTTTTTTTTATGCAACAAGTTTTACCCTCTTGTACTTTGTAGCTAGAAATTCCTGGATTTTTTTTAGAATATTGAAATAAATCACTTAAACTTATAAATGTCCTATAACATGCTTATTAAAATGTGATCAAGTACAAGCATAGGGAGTATAGTCAATAATTCTGTGATACCCACATGGTGACAGATGATACCTGTAGGGTTCCCTAATATATATAAATGATGAATCACTATGTTGTAAAACTATATGGTATGTCTGCTATACTTTAGTTAAAATTGTTAAAAGTACAGTTTACCCTCGTCAATGTAAGATGTATTTTTTTAAAAATGGGATGTCTGGGTGTCTCTGCTGGTTAAGCGTCTGCTTTTGGAAGGGATCAAGATCCCAGGGTTCTGGGATTGAGTCCTGCATTTTTGACCCGGCTCAGTGAAGAGTCTGTTTCTCCCTCTGTCCCTCCCCGCTGCCTCCCTGCTCATGCTCTCGCTTTCAAATAATTAAAATCGTTTGTATATATGTGTGTGTGCTGTAATTAAGCAGCTTAATGTAAGCAATTTGTACAAAGCAAATCTTATACTGCAGTCTCTTTTTTTAAAAAAAGATTTTATTTATTTATTTGAAAGAGAGTGGGGTACCTGGGTGGTTCAGTTGGTTAAGTGACTGCTTTCAGCTCAGGTCATGATCCCGGAGAGACAGGATCGAGCCACACATCAGGCTCCCTGCTCAGCAGGCAGCCTGCTTCTCCCTCTCTCACTTTCCCTGCTTGTGTTCCCTCTCTGGCTGTGTTTCTCTCTATCAAATAAAATCTTTTTTAAAAAAAGAAAGAATGAAAGAGAGTGAGTGTGAGTGAGAACACAAGCAGGGAGGTGCAGAGAGAGAAGGAGAAGCAGACTCCTTGATGAGCAGGTTGTTAGATGTGGGGCTTGATTCCAGGACCCTGGGATCATGCATGACCTGAGCTGAAGGCGGATGCTTAACTTACTGAGTCATCCAGGCGTCCTTGCACTCTCTTTTTTAATATCATCAACTTGTTTCTTTTTATTATGCCTAAATCATCATGGGGTTTTTTTAAAAAGACATAGAATTAGGATAACAGAAAAAAATTAGCTGAAAATACATTGTCATTTCTGTGCCAAAGAAATACATTTGTGTGTTAAGTGAGAGAGTCATTGAAGGAAAGATTTCTTTGGTTTGCTTCTTAACTTTTTGCAATATTGAAGTAGGAGTCTGGGCTTGCCTACAAACAAGTGTCTCCGTGGCCACTATCACCCCGAATCAAGATGCATCCCACTCTCACTTACCTATGACAAATAACACTGCTGCAGAGTACTCCCAAGTGTTTACTATTACAGACCACCAGTCACAAATCCACCTCCCCTTGTGCCACCGTCACAGAGGAGCATGGCCCTGGAATGGTGCCACAGGAGAGACCTTAAGGAATTAGACAAGAGAGAGACACAAAATCCCACGCCTTAAATCATGCACTGTTTTCCATAATCATCTCTAATATAAATACAGTGAATTTGCCATTTGCCAATGGTCATCCAAGAGTCCAGCCCAACCATTTCCTTCCTCATCCTGTGTAGAAAAGATACATGCTCCCTGAGATGTGACTCCCCTGCCTTATTTTTGGAAGGCCTGCAGTTCTCGGACCCTGCTCACGCAGATTGACATAGACTTAACAATTTTACATCACAGCGTCCTGCAGCCATGGTTGCCCTATGGGCAGGTCCCAAGAGCAACCTGTAAATGTTGCAAGCCATCCTGGGCACCTGGTCTGCATTGCCCTGTGCTGCTTCTGTCTCTTCTACCTCTGCTTTTTCCTGTCTCAATTCTGCTGTTTCCACTTGTCCTTCAAGATTGACATCCAGGAACCCCTGACACTCACGTGGGCGATCCCCCTGGAAAGCCCAGTCTTCCAGGGGACACAGGCATCTTGGATGTGAACACAAAGACTAGCCATTCCACCCTCAGTCCATCTGGCCATCAGGAAGTCAGCTACACGGGGATGAGACTTGACATAACTGGCCTTCTTTACCCTAGACTGCTGATTCAGAGACAATGAAAAGCAAGACAAACATTGGCATGAGGCTAGCATACAACATGAATGAATTCTGATTGCTGAATACAGAAATTTTCAGTAGGAAGAACACTGAAATGATAGACTCCCGTGGGACTCAGTTCTCTGGAAAATTGCCTTTGATGTACCCCAGGATTCTGTGACAGAGCAGAGCCTGGAATCACCAACTGTCAGCTCTTTGCCAGGTCTGGATTACAGTGCCACTGTCAAGTCCCACTGGAAGACCTAATCGGCTGACTAAGCACAAGTACCAACTTTCCCAGGGCCTACTGATTCCAACTTTTGAAAGAAAGCACAGGATCAACATTAATGTTAGTTAAATATCTGTAAAATGTGTAATTAATGTCAATTATAACTCAACTGATATATAGTGAGATAAGTTGCATTTGAGTCTGAAGGTGGGGATATTTTGATGTGTTTGATATGATGGGTTGGGGTGGGGGAGCTTCTTTGTTTTAAAAAGAACCCAAAGCAAACCAGGAAAGCAAGACACAAAGATAGAAGGGTAGGGAAGGAAAAGCAAAGCCTCAATCATCTTATGCAAAATTCTGCAATCAGAAATTTCAGAAGGCAGCCATTTTCTCGTCTGTTGTGTTAAATGGGGTGGGTGTTCCATTACAGACTCGGTGGTCAGAGTCTAACCTGGGCCTTCCCAGTTACATGGAGAGTACTTCCTGCCCCTGGCTCCAAATGTGGAGTACCAAGCTGGCCACATCCAGTGCTGTGATTGCTGATACTGCCAAGATGAGGTCTCCAGAATTCTGTCCCTCCATGACCAACAGATAAAGGTGTTCACCACAGGGGAGGGAGGAGGCCCTCAGGGCCACCATGAAAGAAGCTTGTCCCGTTTGCCAGACAGGTGGGAGCTCAGCTCTGCAGGAAGATCAAAGTGTAAGAAGCACCACCATTTGATGCTGGCTATTATGCTTCGGATAAAACCGGAACTCCATTCTATTGCTCCATGGGCAGGCCAGGACCCCTACCTGGTGCTGCTGAGGCCTAAGCGTGCAACTCAGAACCGGCGCTGCCCACCTCTTCCCACTAGCACTTTCCGCACATTTGGAGCCACCCATGTGGGATCTGTGAGGCTTATCCATGTGTGTTTAGAAGTCCTGCTCAAGGAATAGAAACAGATTATATGGAGGAACTTGGAAGAGCTACAGGGCTGTATCATGTCCAGAGAGCCTCCTGCCCTTGGGGAATAACAAGAGAGGAGGTTTACTCTGCGAAGTGAAGCCAGAAGCACAACCTGGACAGAGCACTATGGCCCTTCCACTGTGTGTTCAGGGTCAAAGTGCACTGCCCCCTTTTGAGTGTGGTTGGTCACCTTGAAACTGACTTATCAAGTCTTAGCTGAGCCTTTTTGTTGAGCTGATAATGTACTGAGGAATCAAAAAGAAGTCTGCTCCAGGAAAGTGTGATTTATGGACATTATTTGCAACCACATTCATTTCCTATAAAGTCGGGATGAAGCTACCATTGCTGATGCAAGGAAAAGACGTGTCTAAAATATTGGATGGTGTCATCAATACTGGGAGTTCTTGAGCCAGGTCTCTTCTGCATTCTGATGAGGTAAGTCTATTTGGTAAAGAAAATGCCTCCAGAACATAAATCTGCTTGAAACCAAATATCTACCTCCCATGGTGAGCCAGACGAAGGAGGCCAGAGATACAGACATGGAAAGAGTGTAATCGGTCCCTATTTCCAGGAGAGAAAGGGTCAGAAACTGCCTTGGGATGAGACAGGCCCTTTGCTAAAGGTTGTTACGAGCTCAAACTCTGTTTCCACATCTCTCACCAAAACTATAGTCCTTAAGAGCGATGTAAAAGCAATCTTGTTATCTGTGGTCATTTGGATTATGAGCAAAAGGAAAAGCTTTGAATGAGCTTGTGCAATTTGGCTCAGCACATAGGTTCTGGCCATTCAGCATGAGAAGAATATGTCCCAGTCAGTGCTAGTCAGAAGATAAGAGGCCTTTGAGAATATGAGAGCCCATTTGAGCCCGACCTATATTGGCCAAGTCCAGTGGACCCAGAGATCCATGTATAGAGTCAATGCTGCTACAAGCCACTGAAAATTTGAAATTATTCACTCCACAGCAATACTGTGTCCATCACTAAACCCAAGACTTTAGAGAAGTAATATTTCTCAGAATTATTCTACAAGCAACTTAATACCAGCATAGTTTGCTTTCTCTCGTGTCTTCAAATATTACATTTCTCCCCAGTCTGAATCAAGGGTTATTTTTAAAGTTTGATACCTCTTCAATATATATAATTTAGCCCTCATTTTGTAAAGCATGAATATATATACAATCTCCAATGATGAGATTGAAGTGCCAAAGATGGTGTCAGTGGTATTTTGGAGTTGAGAGGTCTAGAGTGGCTTGTGTATCACCTTAAAATTTTTCTGTATTTTCCAAATTTTCTAAAATAAATAATTATTTTTGAATCAGATCTATATGCCTGATTTTTAAACAGGTAAAGTTTAACAAATATATTTTTCATAAATGTATTTTAAACACAAAGTTTACATCCTCAGAAAACTTGTGCTGGTGGTGAAAAGCACAAACCAGGAAGATAAGTAAATCCTCACCCACTGCAGTCACTGCTCACATCTTTCCAAAAGAGGAAACTGGCTGTAAATCTAAACGAACGATTTTCAGGTGTGGTGGGCCTCTTATTCTTAGGATTTGATGGAAGAAAAAAATTGTCCTTGAGATCAGATCTTGATTAAATACAATTATGCTTGGATGCAATACCAGTAAATCCTTGCAAAAACCCCATTGCGACATTTAGAATGAGCAGGAGAGCAGTGAGCAAACCTTCCCAGATCCACTTCTCAGAAGTATATCAGGTAGCCCACTTTTTCTCTAGAAATTGAAAGTAAAATTAGATTACCAAAAAGTCACCTTTTCCATGAGTGTGCCTAAATGGACATGTGAGGTTATGAATAATACCTTTCTGTTTTAGACCCGGCCCAAATCAGAGTGATTGTCCTTCTAGACCAAACTCTCTTTCTCTGAAGTGCAATAAAAGATGGGAATTTCATAACATTGAGGGACAGCAAACGTTTTCCATTGCAAGGCTGAGGAATATCCCAATGCATCCTTTAGTGTGTTGGGGAAACAGAACCATGGGGATGAGGAATCTATGATGGGAATGAGACCTTACCAGCTACCAGAGGAACCAGAGAAGTGAAGGTCTCAGAGGGGAAGTGGAGGATCAGAGGGCTGACCAATAAGTCAGCCTGAGAAGTCAAGCACACCCCACCACCAACATCCATTAAGAGAAGGAGTCTACGGGAAGATGTTGCTTCTGTGGGTTTTCAGGCAAACATCTGGAGTGGTCTGGGGGGAATAGATGGAAGCAAGTGAGGATGAGCAGGATCCTGCTGGGCAACTCTGTGAGCATCTGTCCCCATATCTAATGGTGACAACCTTCAGTGAGTAATGACAGCTGCCCATTGGCCAACTAACTTCAGCTCATGTCATAATGAAATGAGCAATATTCATCACACGAGACGTGATGTAAGATTTTGTGTGTGTATGTGTGTGATGCTAAATTGTTGACTGAGATTTCATTTTTAATTTGTAATCTCTAAACTATCTGCTGGAAGAAATTGTCATCACTGGGCCTGAGAACAAGGAGCTACCACACAAAAAGAAAACACAGACCAATATCTTTTATGCGTATACACGCAAATATCCTCAACAAGTTGCTAGTAAATGGAAATAGGCAATGTATAGAAAGGATTACACACCATGACAAAGCAAGATTTATCACAGAAATCCAATGTTGGCATTAAACCAATGATCAATCATTATAATATACCATATCAATAGAATAAATAAGAAACATATGATAATGGTAATAGATGTAGAAAAAACGTTCAGAAGGATTGAATACACTTTCATGGTTTAAAAAATGAGAATGCTCTAAGAACTAGGAATAGAAGGGAACGTCCTACATCTCATAACTAGTATTATACTGAGAAGAGACTGAATCCTTTCTCTCTAAGATCAGGAATAAGATAAGATGTCTATTCTTGTCACTTCTATTCAACTTTGTACTACAGTTGTAGCCAAGGCAGTGAGGCAAGAAATTGAAATAAGAGGCATCAAAATTAAAAGGAAGAAATGAAACTATAGATCATATGATATACACAGAAAACAGTGAATTCATGAAAGAAATAATATTATTAATATTAGAATTAATAATAGATGAGCTGAGCAAAGTTTCAAGACTCAAGATCAATATGCAAAAATCAATTATATTTCTATATACCATCAATGAGCAATCCAAAAGTGAAATTAAGAAAATAATTCAATCTATTAGAATAACAAAATCTATACAAAATATTTAGGAATACCTTTAACCAAAAATGCATAACTTGTTTTCTGGAAACTATCAAACATTGTAGAAAGAAAACAAAGAAGATCTGGAAAAATGGAAAGACGTCCTATGTTCATGGATTGAAAGACTTAATATTGTTAACATGGCAATCCCCAGATTGATCTGTAGAATTAATGCAATCCCTAGCAAAGCTCAGCTGACTTATTTTCAGAAATTACAAACTGATGTTAAAATTCTTAAGGAAATTCAAGATACCCAAAATTTCCAAAGAATTCTTTAAAAAGATCAGAGCTGGAAGATTCACAATTCCCAATTTCATAATGAACACACTACTGGGAAGAATGTAATAGAGCAGCCACTTTGGAGAACAGTCTGGCATTTCCCTAGTCATTTTATGAGCCAGTAATTCCACTCCTAGGTGTATGTACAACAGAAATAAAAACATATGTCTACCCAAATACTTGTACACTGATATTCATAGTAGCATTATTCATAAGAGCCAAAAGTGGAAAGAACTTAAATGGCTACCAGTTGTTGAATGGACAAATGAAATGTGGTAAATTTGTACAATGAAATTATTTTGGCGAGAATAAATGAAGTACTGACATATGCTACAACATAGATGAACCTTGACAACATGCCAAGTGAAAGAAGCCAGTCACAAGGGACCACATATTGTACGATTTTATTTATATGAAATGTCCAGAATAGGCAAATCGTTATAAACAGAAAGTAGGTTTGTGGTTGCTGAGGGCTGCAGGAAGGATAATGGCTAAGGGGTGCAATTTCTTTTTGAGACAATGATAGATGCATAACTCCATGAATATATTACACACATTTAATCATGCACTTTATTTATTTATTTATTTATTTATTTATTTATTTATTTTTAAAGATTTTACTTATTTGACAGAGAGAAACACAGTGAGAGAGGAAACACAAGCAGGGGGAGTGAGAGAAGGAGAAGCAGGCCTCCTGCCGAGCAGGGAGCCCGATATGGGGCTCGATCCCGGGTCTCCGGGATCATGACCCGAGCCGAAAGCCGTCGCTTAACCAACTGAGCCACCCAGGCGCCCCATTATCATGCACTTTAAATGGATAGATTGTCTTGTATATGAATTATATTTCAGTAAAGCTACTTACAGGTAGTTGAATGTAGACAGGGAAGCAAACCACCAAAGGTTTCTATCTGAACAAGTCATGATAGTATTGAGTCCCCAACTTGCTGAATTGATAAGAAATTAGGCACACTGCAATCTTAGAGGGCCTGAAAAATAGAGCAGGATGTTATCAGAGAACACTTAGAGATGAATAATTTGGAAAAAGAATGAAATCCAAGGCCCTCTAATTTAGGAAGCTCACACCAAACCTAAACCCCAGGGATGGTAAGACATGTGAGAATTCTGGTTCTCAGTTAACACAGAATACACCCTAAAATGGTGGGAAAAAAAACCAGACTGCCAACTACAGGGACTTTGACAAAAATGAATGTGTCCAGCATCAAAGGAAGACTTAAAGGTAAAATATCTGGGAAAGAAAAGGCCAAGATTATGGGCAAAGAGCAAGAGGTTCAGACTTCAGAAGCATTTACGCGGTTTTTTTTTTTTTTTTTTTTTAGAAAGTACCAGGTTTTGCATTTACGCGTTTAATGTAAAGCATACATGTTTAAAAGAATGACAACAAAAACCACACACACACCTCTTGCAATATTGTCAAGGCTTCCACATATAACATATTGTGTTCCTACTTGAGAAATCAGTAATTTGCTCACATGTATCTCACTGACTGTCATATTCATAAACGATCCGATAGTTTTGTGGGAAATGCTTTATATTTTATTTATTTGGGGAGACTAGAATAAGATGTGAAGATCCTGCTTTTTTGGTTTATCTCAGTCTGAATTATGTGGGTTCTTCCTAACTGTGACATGTCATAGTGGAAGCTGGGCAAAATATCAGGTTTAGGCGTCCACATCGGTCTTGTCTTGAAAGCAAAAATGCTAATTGTGGCCAAAAGAGCTGTGAGAACTTAATTCCAAAGGCCATAAAAGCGAAGAGCTATGCTGTTTCCTCTTTCAGAAAAAGAGAAATTACTTTATTAATTTCCTTTTGGTGCCTAAAAACTTAGCGGCTTAAAACGACACTCATTTATTATTACACAGTTTTGTAGGTCAGAAAGCAGTTGGCTCAGCTGGGCTTTCTGCTCAGGATCTTGCAAGGCTGAAGCCAAAGTAATGGCCAGGCTGGGTTTTTAGCTGAAGGCTCAGGGGAAGAATCTACTTTAAGCTTATTTGGAAAGCTGACAGTCTTCAGCTCTATGCAGTGTTGGGAAACTGAGGTCCAGGTTTCTGGTCTGGTTATCATCCAGGGGCCAAGGACCATTCGTTCACATGTGGCCTTTCCTTCTTCCCACCCACAATGGGAAAGCTGGGTTCCTTCTGATTCTTGGAATTTCTTTGACTCCCCTTTTTACCTTCCTCATCTATCTTCGAGATAGATCAGCTGGAAAAAGTCCTCTGCTTTTAAGGACTCATGAATAGATTAGGTGAACAGAGAGAATCTCTGAATCTTAATATCACTTGACTTGGAACTTTCATTACAACTACAAAATCCCTTCTTGGCAGCACCTAGGTTAAATTTGATTGAATAACCACTGACAGGACTCGTGGGGCATGAGGGCATTATTAGGACCCTGTCTGCCACAGCTATAAACATAAAAGAGGCAAAAAGGTCAATTCCCTGTTGTCACAAGTGTTACCCTTTCTATCCTGAACCTCATTGCAGTAAAACAGCCAGTTACTCAGAGAAACCGATGTTACCATAAGTATTCCAACGCACTTCCTTTTCTACACATATTGAGCCTTTGACTACCACATTATGAACAATGCTGATTACTCCTTTGTCTTTCCATACCTGTCAACTACCTGGTTATACAAATATGTCTCTCAGATTAAGTGCTCAACAGAAAGATGATCCTTAGAAAATAAAAAAAAAAAAAGAACACTAGAAACACAATTTCACAGCATATTATTTCTGCACTTGACTTTCTTAAACTGGCCTGGGCAATGACTCTTGGAACTTTAGATCCCTTACTTCAACTGGCACATGGCAATTTGTGAGCAGAAGCTTTACTGATTGAAGAAATATGATGGGGACAGCTAAATCCTTCTCGGTCACTGTCGATGTTATTTTAATATCCTCTGAAATCAGAAGTTATCCAAGGAATAAACCAGGTATAGATCCTCAGAACAATCACACAAATTCCTTGTACAAGTCTAAGCATAGCCCTCTTAAAAACCTAGTGGAAAGGGATATTAGTCTGTGCAAGACCTAATTCATGGAGTTGTTCCTAGGTTTTCAGAAGTATCTAATGTTAATGTCCTTCTCTTTCCAGTTTCCAGTTACAAGTAAATAAATAGTTCGTAGCACTGGTCTTGCTCACCTTCATTAGCATTTCTGTAAAGAAAGACAGTTAATATGTTTTCCTTTTCTGGAAAGATTAATAATATTTTTGGTCAGTAAAGCCTCAGGGATTCACACAGATGCCTTTATATTCCTTTCAGCCTTAAAATAATAATTCTAAAAAGGTAATATTCTTATTAAAGTTTAAGATTTCATTCGATATATAAGACCTTATCTCATATTTACCTCTCCTGGAAAACAAGGATTCTATCCACCAGTTGGAAGAGCAAGTGGCTAAATATGGTAAAGCCTGAAGGAAAATTACAATTTTGCCAAGAGATAGGACATTAGTTAGGAAGTGACCTCTCCACCAAAGAGCATATTCTACCCTAAAACTGGATTGCACAGATCCAGCAACATCCAAACCCAACAACTAGAGGGGAATGAGTAAGATTTATAGAACTTATGAGATATTATAGGCAATGGGTTCCCAACTTTTGCAAACTAACTCGAGTCCTTCAAGAACTTACCAAAAACAGATGAACAGAATTTACTTGAGAAGCTGTAACTGGCTTTGTCACTTCAAAATCTAAATTATAGGTGACCCCAATCCCAGATCTACCAGAATATATAAATAGATAGATAAATAATCCATCACCTTATGTCCTTTCAGTACATTTCCCTGTGCTGAAGCAAAAAAGGGGTGGCAGAAGCTACCAATGATGGAGGCTTTGGCTCGACAACATGGGAAATACCATCTCCTATTTACGTATTTCTCTAGATTCAATGGCTAGTGTCTTCTTCCCGGTCATGACTGTTCTTGCAAAACTGGTAGATGTTTTTGTGGTTGCCATCCTTGCCACACCACTAATTCCAACATGTGGATGCTTCTCAATCCCCCTCAAGCAACATCCAGCATTGTTCAGTACGCAGAATAACTATGGCTGAGCACTATTGTTGGCCTCTTGTATGACCATTTGTCACTGATACAATCTCAATCTTGCAGTGTTGCTTCCACCGTGAGGATGACTCCATGACAGCTACTGTAAAATTGAGTGTCCAAGAGGAAGGGCAAGTTGATGTTTTCCTAGAAAATATGGAACAAATGTTCTTTTTAAATAATCAACGTTAGAGCGCCTGTGTAGCTCAGTTGGTTAAGCAACTGCTTTTGGCTCAGGTCATGATCCCAGAGTCCTGGGATCCAGCCCCACATCGGATTCCCTGCTTGTGGGGAGAGAGCTTCTCCTTCTCTCACTCCCCCTGCTTGTGTTCCCTCTCTAGCTGTTTCTCTCTGTCAAATAAATAAATAAAAATCTTAAAAATATATCAATGCCGATACTACTGAAGTTAGGCAGAGACTATATAAAACTGTATAGGAGGATAACCTTCCACCTAAGGCTGGTCAGCCCAAGTAGTAGAACTAGTAGCCTTGACAAGAGCAGGTATCGAAAGGTACAAGTTAAGGTCCATGGTGAGAGTAATGATAAAGAAGGGGAAGGGAATGCACTGGTATATCATTAAACAAAATAAGTGACACTTTTGTCCTTATTGATAGGACTTATTTACAAAAAAATGAATATATTTATAAATAAAATCTGGGGGCGCCTGGGTGGCTCAGTTGGTTAAGCGACTGCCTTCGGCTCAGGTCATGATCCCGGAGACCCGGGATCGAGTCCCACGTCGGGCTCCCTGCTCGGCGGGAAGCCTGCTTCTCCTTCTCTCACTCCCCCTGCTTGTGTTCCCTCTCTGGCTGTGTTTCTCTCTGTCAAATAAATAAAATCTTTAAAAAATATATATATAAATAAAATCTGTTTCAGATGTTGGATATTTGGTCTCAGGTTCAGGAAAAAAAGAAACATTTGCTAAAATCAAGTTGTTCTGTCATTCAATGTGTCTTAATGCAACTAAGATGGCCCTTTGGTTGCACCTGAAAAATGAGGTAAAGGTTGACCAAAATGTAATAACACTGCTTGTACCATGAATAAGAGTTTATGGGGGAAATTTCTCCTTGGTAGTTAAAGATGTGGAGGGCTTTTGCCTATCTGTACCATCATAACCCAGAAAAAAACAAAAACAACAAAAAAAACTTGTGAAGGTGTGATACATATGGGTCTGAGCCATGTCCCAGAGGAGTTTCTACATCCACAAGAATATGAGTATTGCTCTGGATGTCTTATAAATTCTCTGGATGGTGAAGACTTCTCAAGCAGAATAGCTATTGCAAGAACTGACACATCTGCACAAATTGTTAGGCAATGTTTTTTCCCACTTAGGGGATACTATTCCTACTCCTCAGTGTTAAAGGTACTAGGACAGTCATGAAGGAACTTGGTAAGGTGTTCTCGTTTAATCAAAATCTATTGCCTTTACTACCTTTTGCAGGAAAAGTAGAGGTACCAATAGAACTCTCAAAAACTAAATTGGAGCAGCGGGAGCAGAAAGGGTACAGTGGCATTTCTTTGTGGCAGTCTGTTTTTCCATTTTAGCTGTGGTGGTTTAAAAGCTGAGGGAATATGGAAAAGAGTTACCACTCCTGGCCCTCTTTCTCCTGAGTTCGTGACTCTGAGGTCCAAAGTGGGCAGTTTGCTCTGTTTTGGGGAGGATCCCAGGGCACTGGCAGGGCAGTGGCCGAATTAATAGCCCCCAAAGTCTACTAATTGGTCCTCATCCCCAGAAGTCTGGAAGTAGCAAACTGGAAGTAGCCACTGGCTACTGGTGACCCATTTGGTATTTAGCTATGATGCTGCCGAAGAACATAAGGCTCAAAATATATTTGAAGAGATGGAGACAAATGTAGGTCATTTTGTGTCTTCGTAAATGAAGCTGGAATTAACAGGGATAGACTTTTATCCTGAAGGTATGGTATCTCAGTACATACTAATCTCTCGGGTTTCATGGTGACTTGGAAAGCTGCCAGGAAGTCTATGCTTCAACACCAAAGATGATCTATTGCTACTGTAGAATGCATTATTGACTTAAAAGGTAATTCTGACCATTCTGTACAGTGCCAGTAATTCTTTGCTCAGACTCCAGCTAAAGGAATAACAAGAAAGAAAATTACAGTGCACCAGGATTTTTTCACACAGATAGGATGAAAGACTTGAACATTTAAAGAAAAATGCCTCTCTTGGGAGGTTTGGAGAACATATTAATGTGCACAAGACATCGTGTTTCTTTTGGAATCACCATATATGGCGCCTGCACCATGTGCCATATATGGTCGTGCCTGCACCATGTGCCATATATGGTTGATGTCAGGGTCATGAGTTAGAATCCCTATATGTTACAGTCTATTCATGTCTTCTGCCCATTTCTTAATTTGTCTTTGGGTGTTGAGTCTGATGAGTTCTTTACATATTTGGGTACTAACCCTTTATTTATATTGTCATTTTCAAAAATCTTCATTTAGTTTTATTGTTTTCTTCACTGTACAGAAAATTTTAATCTTGATGAAATCCCAGTAGTTTCTTTTTGCTTGTATCCCTTGTCTCCAAAGGCTTGTCTAGTAACAAGTTGTTATGGCCAAGGTCAAAGAGGATGTGCTGTGTTCTCCTGTAGGATTTTGATGTTTTAAATACTTATTGCATTTTTATAGATTTATTAAAGCTTAATGTTTTATATAAACATTTAATTTTATAAAGCAAATTAATGCAAGAGTATGAATAAGATACTAAATCAACACAATATAATAGAAATAATAAAAATAAGAAGTATTAAGTCAAGTCAGACTCTAAGAAAAAAAATTTTAATTGGTTATGTTCTCTGAAATTCTTGGACATCCCTGGCTAAGAATTTTATCCCTAATGGTTATCAGGTCAGCCTATTCTGGAACTCATAGACAATAAACTTATGAGACTATAACTAGAAGACCTACAAGTCTTAGCATGCATTGCTGACCTGATTTTGCATCATACAGAATACCTAAGTGCTGTCAAAATGAAATTCAATAATTAATCTTATCTTCCAGGAGTGCAAGCTGGATTTTAAAAACTTTCACCTTTAGAATCTCTTCACTCCTTCAACCTAGATACTATGTATTCTGGAAAAGACATCAATTGGACATCTGATGTGATGCAAACTGTGAAGGCATCTTAACAGATACTGTCATGAAACTACAAAGAGTTTATTCATGGATGTATGAATATATCTCCTATGCAAAAGAAGGCTATAGAAATTGGTTTGATAGTGGAGGATAACTGGTAATATATATCACTAGGTATCTCAAAATGAGCCTTAAAAATACCTCCAAATAAACTATCTGATGACTGACATCAGCTACCCAGGCAATTTGAACCAAGCTGATGAATACCTGAAGTAGACAGCTTCTACCCAAAATTACCAGAAAAAGTCCCTTGCCCAAAACTATTAATTTTCTTTATTCCCTTCCTTCCTTCTTTTTAAATTTTTTCTTTCTGCTTTCTGCTTCTGTCTCTAATTCTTATAGATGCTGACTCCTTTTTGCTGACTTAACTTTGCTGATACTTAATATACTATGAATCACTTTATGTTTTTTCATCTCTTTAAGGCATGTACCTTCGAGATCTTATGCTCGTCGTGACCTTATTTTCCTTTTCTAAGGGTGTGAATCTTCCAGGAAATCTGTTTTCATCCAATCACCAACCTTTTGTGTATCCCATATGATCAGATAGCAAGCATTTCATATTTCTGCTCAAGATTTCCAACCTTATGGCGCTAACTTGTCCTAGTCAATCATGTGGATCAAACACATGTCTTCATTTATAGGCACTGGTAGTGTTGTATGATTATCCTGAGTATTTGACTCATCCTGGACCTGAAATCTCTTCCAAACGTTGAACTAAAACCTGAGTTGCTTTTCTCTGATCATTCTTGATGTTCTTACCCCAATTTTTGTGAATGTATACTAAATGTCATGACTCATGTAAGATTGTTTCCTCAAGCAGTAGCATATGTGTCATGGAAATTCTCATCAAACCCAAAACAAAACTGAAAACTAAAATTTGGACCAAGAAGCAACCTTTGTGCTAACACTAGATGAGGAAGGTAAATATATTTGTGCAGCTGGAGAATTCAAATATATCAAGAAATTAACATTTATTATATACTAATGGTGGAACATAAACTTTGACCATAAGACTGTTTTACTTTGGTTACATAAACAGGTTTATTCTAAGATGATTTCTCATTCTGTCTACTTGATAGTGGCTATTATGAAATTCAAATGAGATAGTGTGCATTTTGAAAGTAATTTTAAGCTATAAAACACTTTATAAATATTGGTAATGGTCCTTTAGGACATTATTAGTATTAATGCAGTCAAAAACTCATCTGGACCCTCGCAAACTATTTTCAAGTACATCACAAAACTATGTGGGACAGAGGGATTTTTTTCTTTATTATGTTCAGTTAGCCACTGTATATGCATCATTAGTTTTTGATGTAGTGTTCAGTGATTCATTAGTTACATATAACACCAGTGTTCATCACAACAGATGCCCTCCTTAATACCATATGACGTTATATAAAAGCTGTGCTAACTGGCAAATTCTTATTTTGTGGAAATCAAGAAATGCATTAATATGAAGGTTCACAGATTTTAAATTCCCCATATCTTTCAGGATCCTTTAACACTCACCCAATGCTTCTGATGAAATGCAAATCTATCTAGAGGAATTAGAGATGATGGAATTCATAACTTTATGAAGGTACACAAAATTTCTATTATTATGGTAATCATTTCAAATAAAACTGTTTGTATACTACAGGCTTGAAAATGAGCCTGGACTTGCTTGATGAAGTGGTCCTAGATAACAGAATTGCTTTAGATTATACACTATCAGAACCAGGGCAATATCGGTGTGCTGGCTAAGCCTCCTGTTAAAATCAGATAAGTGAGAGTTCCTTACATAAAATTCAAGAACAGCCAACTGGATATCCAAAATGTGACAACATATACCATAGGATCTTCTCACACAGCTTGAGTTTGGCAAAAGGAAAAGTACTTTGTAAATATTAGTTATGCTGCTTCTAGCTCTATTTCTAATTAGTACAGTTGTCAAATTATTTATAAACAAATTTTAAAATACTGCAGCATACTTAACCAGCTCATCAAACATCAAAAGTTACTAAATAAAAAAGATTCTAAAGCGACTCTAATAAACACAATTTCTGAGAGATTGGCACTTGATAGAGAATGATGATGGCCCCAGCTCTTCATGCCTCTCTCTGTCTTTAGTTTCTTTAATGTGCCCTCATTTTTTGAGGCATGGGATCACAGGAAAATTTTAAAGCTGAGAATAGAACAGGAACTTGAGAAAAACTCTGCACACAGCCCCAATCCATGCACAAGGTAAAACTGGAGGATTTTAAAGCCAGTGGTGCACTGAAAGTACCATAGCAACAAGATAACCCAAACCCAGGAGAACTACTGCTTATTTTGACAAAGCATCCCAGCCTAAAAGCCTAGTAAAAGATGTCCCCATTCCCATTTCAGTGCAAAATATTTTTACTTCCACCTTTACTGAACAACACACGATGTCTGGCTTTCAACCAGAAATTAAAAGACATATAAAAAGACAAGAAAGAGTAAACTCTTTTCAAGAGAGAGAGCAATGAACAGAAGCAGATTAAGATATGATTGGATATTGGAAATAGAGATAGGAAATTTTAAATGACTACAAGTAATATGTTAAAGATTTATGGAAAATTTGATTTATGCATGAACAGATGAGTAATTTCAGCAAAGAAATAGAAACTATAAGGAATAATCAAATGGAATGCCAGAATGAAGGAAACTTGGTCAAAACAAATCATGAATATCTGAATGGGCTCATTCATTAAGACTTGACACCACAGAGGAAAGGATCAGTCAAATGGAGGAGAGCTCAATAGAAATTACCTGAACCAAAACAAGAACAGGAAAAAAAAGAGGAGAAATCAAAAGCTGTGAGACAATATCAAACCGTCTAATAGTGTATAATGTGAATCTCACAAGGAGAAAAGGGTGAGAAAATATTTAATGAGATAATGGCTACAGAAATAACAAAACAAATGAACCACAAACTCAAGAGACTTGGTGAATACTAATAAAGATAAATACTGCCCTACCTCAAAACCATCCACCTAAACACGTCATATTCAAATAGTCAAATTCAAAAAGAGAGAGAGAGAGAGAAAGAGACAGAGAATCTGGAAGGCCAGAAGGAAAAAAAATACATAACATAAAGAGGAAAATAGATAAGAATTACAGTAGCTTCTCATCAGAAACTATGCAGGCCAAGAGACAATGAAACATTTTTAAAGGGCAGAAAGAACTGAACCTTCACTTTGAATGCTATACCCAATGAAAATATCTTGCAAAAATTAAGGAGAATTAGACTTTTTCAGACAAATAAAAACTGAGGGAGTTAATTACTAGCAGATCTACATTATAGGATAGTAAAGGAAGTTTTTAAGGTAGAAGAATTCTGATAGCAGACAGAAACTTGGATCAATACAAGAAAATGGAAAGATATTCAACTTTGTTCCTGGAGAAAATCAAACAAAACCACAATGAGACCACTATATACTTCTTAGAATGGTTAAAACGTTAAGAATCAGACAATACCCATAGTGAGGATCCATCAACTGTTATTCTCATATATTGCGGTGGGAAAGTAAAATGGTGTAGTCACTTGGGGGAGTTTGTGAGTTTCCTGCAAAGATAGACACATACTTATTAAATCCATTTAAAAAGCATTGTCCATGGAATAACTGTTCTCATCCATTTGAATACAAATGTGAGTAGTAACACACGCCTTAACTTTTAAAACACTTTTTTTTTCCACACCCACATCTACTTGAGAGACCAGAATGCTATTTACTTAAAGAAATGCTCACAAAGCCACTGTACTTGGAGTTACCATAGTAGATGGGTCGAAAAGACAACTGAGTTTGGTTTTGCTGCTCTCTTATTGTGCCTATTTTTATAAAAATTAGATTTGTTGGGACTTTTCCCGAAATAAAAACAATTTTTTTTTATATAATAGGGTAATACCCGTCCTGACGTAGTGATATTTGTGGGCCATCGTCTTCAGGGCCTTGTCTGGGTTTGGTGACATTTGTACCAGGTCCACTTTTACTGGCTTAGGTCCTACTGCCTGGCCTGAGAGTGGGCAATATTGCTTCTTCTCATGGGGGACACCCCACCCCAGCATGGACACATTTCTCTCTGTCTGCCCTCTGCTGCCCACTCCATCCACAAGATCGAGCCTCCCCCAGGTCAGTTCAGTCATTGCCCATTTCAGTGGAGCCCTGAAACGCCCACAGAGCTCTGGGTCTGAGTCCCAGCTGCTTGGAGCCTCAGCCTCTCCATCTGTCACATACACGTTCAACGTGCTTCACAGGGAAACAGGAAGAACGAGAAGGAGTCATTTGTAAGAATCATTTTTAGTAACCACACTACATGGAGGGTGTAGCCTTCCATTTTGCCAATCAATGCCTATTGACATAAAGTATGTCATAAAAGTATACTAAAATCTGAAGAAGTCTTAAATGTGAATTCATTTATGCTATAAAAATCAAGTGCCATGTTTTTCTCAATGCAGTGAGTTTTTTTTTAAACTTCATTTTTAAGTAGGCTCCACATCCAGCTTGGAGCCCAACGCGGAGTTCAGATTCACAATCCTGAGATCAAGAGTTGGACACTTAACTGACTGAGCCACACCGGCACCCCAATGCTGTGAGCTTTTAATTTGGTGACAGAGTTTGTTCCTGGGACTAAGGACAACTGTGTTAATATACACACAGTCCTTCTGCCGTGGCTGTGGCCATGGTGCTAACGACTTTACCTCTATTTTGCATCTGTTGAAGCCTGCTTTGTGGCTTCATCATCTCTTTGAACTGCACCAAATTGGAGAACCCACTCCTGCTGTGGGGCTGGTCTTCAAACCTTCGAACACTTTCCTTGACTGGGAAGAGATTCTTTTTCTTCTAACTCCCATGGGGCTTCCTCCTTCCCTATCTCTCCTTTTCCAATTTGGATTCCATGGCCAAGCTCATCAGCTATAGCTGGGGCTGAAGCTGATGGCTGAATCTGTCTCCTGGTTTTCCCAGCATACATACGGCTGCAATTTCCCAGCATCCCTTGCAGCTAGAAGAGGTCATGTTGGTGCCACTTCCATCTGACCAATCTAAAATCACTCATGCACCACACCTGATGTTCCTTCTCTGTGCTCAGGCTGTGAGTGTCCCACTGGCCTGGCCCCACCCTGGGCTGTAAGACCTAGTTTACTTAACTAAAATATGGGCATTTTGATGATTAGAACAGCCTACACTCACTAGTTTCTCCACAGATCCTGCAGACCTTGCCAACATTTGGAACTCCTTTGACCCTTTGTCCTTTTATACTTCTCTCTGCCTCTCTGGCTTGACGTGCAGGTGCTGTGGGGCATGGCCAGAGAGAAAGCTCAACCAGGCATTTCTTCCGTGGGGTGGGGGGGCAGCTACCAGGCAATCCTGGCATGTCCCATGTCAGTTCTCTCTCTACCACTTTCTGTGATGACGATTTCAAGTCTTTGGTTTTCTGAAGCCCTTGACTCTCATGCTCCCTTCTTCCTCCAAAGAGAAAGTTGCGGTTTTTGGTGAGGAATGTACCACAAGCACACCATTCTGAATTCTCTGCTGTGCTGGTGAGTCACCACCGGTCCTTCCCAGGGCACTGGATCCTAGCTCCTGGCCTCTGCAGGGGGACACATGCTCCTTCTGTCCTGCATCTTCCACTCTCTTAGTGGCTTGCTTTGGTGCATGGGACTCCGTAGGTGGAATTCTCTACATGCTGAGCCTACTTCAATAGCATAAACACACACAGCTGCTTTAATGCCTTAAACATCACCTACAGAGCAGCTGAGGAGGACTTTTAATCCAGCCAAAATGCAAATAGTGCTCGGCTCTCCTGGTCTCTCTCTCTCATCCGCTGTACTCCCCCTTGATTAAAATGGTTCTTTTCAAAGGGATGGCACAGATATGGGCTGCAGAGAGGGAGCACAAAACATCCCTTGCTTTCCTGCTGGGGATAATGCAGACTCTCCAGGGAACACTTACAACCCTCCAACTCCCTCCTCATGGATGGAGACTGGGTTGTGCTAAAAAACGTGCCATGAAAGCCGACAGTAGCTGGAGAAGGGGCACTCACGAACTGCAGGAGCGCTCGGCTCGTTTCTGTCTTACCAGGCAGCACGCCGCCTGCCATGCAGTCAGGCCTGACCCCTGCGTCCTCCTCTCCTTTGACTAAATGATGGCCAAGTGTTTTTAGAGGACCTGTTTTGAATGTCTGAATGTTCCAGAGATGACCCGTCTGCATTATGCTAAGTATAGGGCGTGGGTGTGTGCATTTAGGAAATGCTGGGCACGGGTTGAAATTCTCTTTTAAGAGAAAACAGAAGTTGTTTATACACTTGAGTGTCTAATTACCCCTCATCTTCACGTGTCGAAAACGGAATCTGCATTCTCCTTCCTCTCCAGCCACCTCCATCTCCCCAGGGTGTCAGGGGCCCCCTGGCTGAAACTCTGGCAGCAAGATTTGACTCCTTTGGTTTTTGCACACTCAACATCCCACACACGTGCAATGCTATTTGTTGGCTTGACTTTGCAGTTCTGCCCACACCGCCTCTGCCCCGCCTGCCCCCACCAGGGCCCAAAGTGCCATCATCTTGCCTGGACACTTTTCATGGCCTACACAGGTTGTGTTGTTCCCACTCTTTCTTTTAAAATATATTTTTAAAGATTTTATTTATCTATTTGACAGAAAAATCACAAGTAGGCAGAGAGGTAGGCAGAGAGAGAGAGGAGGATGCAGGCTCCCTGCTGAGCAGAGAGCCCAATGCGGGCCTCGATCCCTGAGATCACGACCTGAGGTGAAGGCAGAGGCCTAACCCACTGAGCCACCCAGGTGCCGGTCTTGTTCCCACTCTTGTCTCATCAAGCTCCATAGAAAAGCTAGGAGTGGGAGGTGGGGCACCTGGGTGGCTCTGTCGGTTGAGCCTACCTCTCTTAGTGTTTACTCAGGTGGTGATCTCACTGTGGTGGGATGGAGCCCCAGGTCAAGCTCCATGCTCAGCTGGGAGTCTGCCTCAGATTCTCTCTCCCTTTCCCTCTGCTCTCTGGCTCATGCTCTTTCTCTCTCTCTAAAATAAAATGAATAGGGCGCCTGGGTGATTCAGTGGGTTAAGCCTCTGCCTTCAGCTCAGGTCATGATCTCAGGGTCCTGGGATCGAGGCCCACGTCCGGCTCTCTGGTCAGCAGGGAACCTGCTTCCTCCTCTCTCTCTGCCTGCCTCTCTGCCTACTTGTGATCTCTCTCTTTGCCAAATAAATAAATAAAATCTTTAAAATAAAATGAATAAATCTTAAAGAGGAAGGAAGAAAAGAAAAGAAAGAAAAGAAAAGAAAAGAAAAATTGGGGCACCTGGGTGGCTCAGATGGTTAAGTGTCTGCCTTCGACTCAAGTCATGATCTCTGGGTTCTGGAATCGAGCCCCACATCAGCTTCCTGCCCAGTGGGGAGTCTGCTGCTCTCTCTCTCCCTCTGTCCCTCTCCACCACTAGCTTTCTCTCTCTCTCAAATAAGTAAATAAAATCTTGGAAAAATTAAAAAAAGAAAAAAGAAAACCTAGATAGTTTTCATCATGAACATCAGATTGCACTGTTCCCTACTGAAAAGGGCCTTCGCGTCCTTATGGAATCAGATCTAGAGTCCCCAAAGACACTTGTTCCCTGCAGGTGCTGCCTCCAGGCTCCCTGCACCTTGCCGCTCCCCTCCCCCAGCTTTATTGTAACACTGCTAACATATAACATGGTGCAGAATCACAGTGTGCAACATGAGGACTTTGATTCAGGTGGGAGAAGCGATGGCCATAGTAAGGTCAGTTAGGTCTCACGTCACGCTCCCTGCTGCTTCTTGAGCCTGCCAGGCAAAATCCCAAAATCCCCGCCCTTCGAGTGGTCTTCCTTGATGTCTGCATTGATTTGCTAGGGATGCCAGAACTGCAAGCTGGCTGATCTAAAACCACATGACTCTAGGAAAGAAATGGATACTCTCCCAGTTCTAGAGCCAGAAGCCCGAAGTTAAGGGCTCAAGCCAGACCATGCCCTCTCTCAAGCCTCATGGGAAGAATCTGTTCTATATTTGCCCTTACCTTCTGGAGGTTCCTGAAAATCTTTCATGTCCCTTGGTTTGTAGGCGGGTCCCCCAATCTCTGCTTCCACTGTCACCTGGAGTTCCCTTTCTATGTCTGTGTGTTGTCTCTTCTTCTTAAAAGGACACCAGTCATGTTGGGTTAGAGCCCCCCCGTAACTCAATTCGACTATATCTACACTGATCCTAACTCCAATCAGTCACATTCATGGGCACTGGGGGTTAGGATGCCAACATACCTTTTTAAGAGATGCAGTTTAACTCATAACTACCTCCTGTCTGTGCAGAACCTGACCTACTCTATCATCTCCCCACCTGCTTGTTTTCCATGGCATTTTTCCACGATCCAAAAATATGTATTTGGCTATCCCAAAGGATGATGGCAGCTGTTGAAATTAGACTCTCTCCATACATGTTCCTAAAAATTGTACAGATAAGCAAGGAGAGAAAACCAAAGTGCTCATTGCTCACATCTACAGCAACACCTAAGAGGGCCCGGCCCCAGCAGGGTTGCCCCATCATGAAATATGGCCCAAGACACTCACTTAGGAAAGGAAGCGCCCTTCACTCTGAGAACAGAAGAGGGAGCAGTTGATCTGCAAAACCTGGTCGACCCCCAGACTCCTGTTGCACCATCCCCTCCTTCTGGGCCAGGAAAATGCAACATTAATAATACAAAAGAGAGAGAGAGAGAGAGAGAGAGAGAGAGAGAGAGAGAGCCAAAGGAACCTAGCAACCATGCAGAGTTACAGTAAAAATAAAACCAAAAAAGAGAATCAAAACTTTCAGCCACTTTGGAAAACAGTTTAGCAGTTACTCAAAAAATTAAACAGAATTACCACCTGACCCAGCAAATGCCCGTCTAGATATAGACAGAAGAGAGATGAAATCATACGTCCCCACAAAAATCTGTACCTGAATGTTCATAGCAGTCTTACTTTGTAATAACCACCGCCCTCCTCTGACCAAAGTGGAAATGACTTGCATGCCCATCAAGTGCTGAGTGGCGAAGCAACATGGGGCATGGCCACCCTCGGGAGGCTGTGAGGCAGTGAATAGGAAGGAAATACTGACTCATAGTTCAATATGCAGGGCCGGGAGAACCCCATGCCAGATGAGAAGAGCCAGTCAAAAAGGACCACATAGCGTCTGATCCCATTCACAGGAATACTCTTCTAGAAGAGGCAACTCCAGGGCTGGAAAGTGGCTGGAAGAGAATGGGGAGAAACCGCTAATAGATGTAGGCTTGTTTTGAGGGGGGAAAAATGTTCTGGAATCTACTTATCTACTTTGTTTATTTTTAGAGAGAGAGCATGTGAGCGGTGAGAGGCAGGGGGAGAGGGACACAGGGGATTCTACCTGATCCCACATTCCACCCGAGGCGGGGCTCAATCTCACAACCCTGAGAGCAGGACCTGAGCTGAAATCTAGAGTCCAAGGCTGTAGTGACTGAGCACCCAGGCGCCCCTTCCGCTGGGCTTTACGGTGAGACCCTGTCTCTGGGCCTGAGGGGCAGAGGATGTCCTTGTGATTTCTGCAGCAGCAGAAGCTTACAGAGTGGCTCAAGTACGTGTTTAACTCACATTTTATCCTTTGCATGTCCAGGAACCAAACCGCTTAAATGGTTATGTTTTTGATCCAGTAATTTAATTTCTAGGAATTTATTTCAAGAACGTACAGGAGACACTTTCTGTAAACCTGAATAAAAAGGGGGCGCCTGGGTGGCTGGGTCAGTGAAGCAACTGCCTTCGGCTCAGGTCGTGATCTCGGGATCCTGGGGTCGAGCTCCTGGCAGGGACCGCGCTCAGCACAGGGTCTGCTGGAAATTCTCTCTCTACCTCTGCCCCTCCTGCTGCTGGGCATTTGCGGTGCGCTCTCCCTCAAATATATAAATAAATCTTAAAAAAAAAAAACAAAAACCATGGTGGGCAGTATACTTAGGTGGGTTTCAGGATGAAGTGGCTGGAATCAGCCTCCCCTCCCGCCCAAGGAACCAGCCCTGGGGGTCAGGCTCCCTGCCCTCCGGTTAATGAAACATGCACACATTCTCACACATATAAACGTTTTCTTTTATACATAGAGTTCATATCCTTTCACAGGCACACACTTTGCACCCTCACATCCGTACACACACTTCCTCTCACACAACACAGAATTCACATACTCCCTTACACACACTCTTTTTTTTTTTATTGTTACTAAAATTTTTTTCCCAGTGTTCCAAGATTCATTCCCCATACCCCACACCCAGTGCTCCACGCTCTAGGTGTCCCCAGTACCCACCACCAGGCTCTCCCATCCCCCACCCTCCTCCCTCCAAGTCCCTCAGTTTGTTTCTGTGTTCAAAGTCTCTGTTGTTTCGTTTCCCAGCCTAGATTACCCTAGTTCCCATTTACTTTCCTTCTCCCACTGTCCTCCAGGTTACCCCTTGTGCACCGCAAGTAAGTGAAACCATGTGATACTTGACTTTCTCTACTTGGCTTATTTCACTCAGCATAATCTCTTCCAGTCCAGTCCATGTTGCTACAAAAGTTGGATATTCGTCCTTTCTGATGGAGGCATAGTATTCCATTGTATATATGTACCACATCTTCTTTATCCATTCATCTGTTGATGGGCACCTTGGCTCTTTCCACAGTTTGGCGATTGTGGCCAT
>PITA01023145.1:0-28792 GCA_004023965.1 Spilogale gracilis
GGAAAGGGAAGGGCAAGGGAAAGGGAAGGGAAGGAAAGGGAAAGGAAAGGGAAGGGAAAGGAAGGTAAGGTAATTTCTTAATTAACAAAGTTTGAACTATTGGGACTACATCAAGGAGGGGAAGGGAAGGGACTGGAAGGGAAAGGAAAGGAAGGGAACGGGGAAGGGAGAGGAAGGGAAGGGAAGGGAAAGGGGAAGGGAGAGGAAAGGAAGGGAAGGGAAGGGAAGGGAAGGGAAGGGAAGGGAAGGGAAGGGAAGAAACGAAAAGAAAGGAAACAAGACTAAACACACAGAGTAACAAAGATCAGAATTACAATGACTTCTCCTCAGACAGCATGAGAGTCAGAAGAGAATGTCCACGCGAACCCACAGGTGTTGGGGAGGTGGGGGGGGCGAACTCCTGTCAATCTAACAGAAATATCTTTCAAAATAATAAACAATAAATAAACAACAACAACTACAAAAATACTATTGATTATATTCTCTATTCTATACCTTTTATTCTTGCAGTTTACGCATTCCACAACTAGAAGCTTGTATCCCAATTACAGATTTCATGATATACTAACTACGGAGCTGTAGTAACCCAAACAGCTCAGTACCGGTACAAAAACAGACACACAGATCAATGGAATAAAACAGACAGCCCCTAAATAAATCCATGCTTTTGTGATCAATTAATCTATGACAAAGAAGGCAAGAAGATGCAATAAGGAAAAGACAGTCTCTTCAATAAAAGTGCTGGGAACACTAGACAGCTACATGCCAAAGAATGAAACTGGACCACTTTCTAACACCATACACAAAAATAAACTCAAAATGGATTAAAGACCGAAATATCAAAGCTGAAACCATAAAAATCCTAGAAGAGAACACAGGCAGTAATTTCTCTGACACTGGCCACAGTACCATTTTCTTAGATATGTCTGCTGAGGCAAGGGAAACAAAAGCAAAAATGAACTACTGGGACTACATCAATATACACTTTCTTTAGAAAGGTCAAAGCACCATCAAAGTATAGTCAGTAGTCTTATCTCACAAAGCAAATTATACAAAACTAGTTGATAATGTCCTACATAGTTACATAACAAAGTTAAACTAGTACAAGCAAAAGATGTGATTTTAAAAAAATTATCCTATTTAAGTGGAGATATAAAAGAATAGGGGAAAAGTGCTTGTAGTCTCTTGACTCTAGAAAGATATATATCTCTCTTCCTAAAGCGAATCAAAGATGATGTGTATGTTGATTTTTAAAAAGTCGGCAACAGAAGCACTAGCTGGTGAATACTAAAGAAAGCACTCTGATGACTAACTTTCTTACACAATTTCTTATGGCAAAGATGAATCAAGCATAATCCTTAAAAGCATTCAGTATGCACTTCTTTGTCTCATATGCAACATATTTGTCTCATTTGAAAACATCCAGTAGGTATAGCTGTGCAGGAAATGAAGGAAAAACATCAATTCACTGAAAAGACTAGCAGGAAAAATAAAATTAGAAGAGAAAATCACCCAAAATATTTGCATCATATTTGGGTCACCGTATAAATAAATTTTTTTCTTCTTAATTAACAAAGTTTGAATCTGACTTCCACCTCATCAAATAGATCAATTTCCCTTTTTTAATTCTTCATTTTAATAACACCATTCTTACCCTGCTTTATTAAAATGATCTTTATTTGTATAATTAATTGTTGATTGAACCTTCTGGGAAAAAATTATAAAATAACTGCTCTTGAAATGATGCCTGACTTCAACTACTGATTACAATTAGTCTGTCATTAAACGATGGTTCTCCAAGTGTTAAAGCATTAGCCTCATCTGAGAACTTGTTAGAAATTCAAAATTAATTATCAGGCTCGACCTCAGATCTGATTTCAGAAACTCTGATGCTGGGGCTCATGGATTTGTGTTTGACAAAGCCTGCAGGTGATTCTGAAGCATGTCTGCAGGGACAGAAATGCTACACAGAAGTTACTTGGCAATAGTAACGGTTATATTTATTATTGTCATTTAATAGAAACAGTATGACATCTTGCACTTAATACAGGCTTTCTGCCTCAATTGTGGATGAACACCTTGTGTACCACAGCTGGAGGTCTATAATCAAACTACCTTTCACCTGGGTAACTCAGTGTCGTCGCTCCTGAGAAGTGGCAGGTTAGATTTACTTATTTAGTTCCGGTGAAGCGTTCTCCCAAATAATGCTAGAGCATCCAGAAAATGCTCAAATCACATTATTTCAGAGACTCTGGGATGTCATGCAATAGACTGCAGCCACTTGGGGCTGATCCCAAATGTTGCTTCTCTGTACCCTTCTAGGAGTCCGGGATAAACAGGGAGCTGTTTTACTAACAAATCCCTCCTATATGTGTGGCTATGGAATAGAAAGAAAGTCTTTACATAAATGGGAAGGCATCTCAATTTTTTACAATTAAGGTCTGCCTGTCTGAGGGTCTTTAAGACCAGGAGCCTCAAATAGCAGAGTGTTCTCCACTTCCCCTTTTGAGGATGGAGCTTTCGAGCTATGATAGGAGGAAGGGCACTCTGCCGACAGAGCTGGCCAATCAATCAGTGGCAATCAGTGTGAAGCAAGTCCCAGCCAGGTCACGCACACTCCCCTGCTCATCATCCCTGCTCCAACCCCTTATTATAATCAGGACGGTACATAACCGAGGTGCGATCCCTGGGATTTTATGGAGCAGTGTCGCGGCCGACCCTCGCGGCTAACCTCCATGCATGACTCCCAGTACTGCATGTCCTAGCACCACCACCTTGAACCAAAGAGTCAAGGTGAGGGCAGCTCCAAAAATCTGTTCCATTTTTCACAAATAGGTGTGGCCTCCTGCTCCTGGAATGCTTCCAATTTGGCCCTCCGTTTGGGTCTGACACAGTAAATAATGATGAATAGTCTCTCTAAGCCTGTACGATCCTGCACACAGGTTATTTGCACAGCCAGAAAAAAAAAAATCCTCACGCAAAACAAAGCATTGTTGTGGCTCTTGTGTATCAGCTGGAATACCAACTTTATAAGAATTTGCCTAATTTCGCAAGTATATATGTAATTTTCTAAATTTCCATTCTGGCAGATTTCTTTCATCTTTGGGGGATGAGCAAAAAACACATCTGTAGTTGCCAAAGCCTAGCTCCATGAAGAGGGTTTGGTGAGTGGAGGTACAAACAAAAGCAACAAGTTCATTCCCTCTATTGTGACATGCCCTGGGATACATAGCAAAAGGGCCCTTTGTAACAAGTGTTCTATGTTGCCATTAAACCACCATAAAGGTATCTTGATTCAGTACTTGAAAACATCTCAAGAGGCCCCAGAAAGCACTTCCCCATAAAATATATCTTCAAAAAGACTTTTACTTTATACTAGCACATTAAAAGAATGTCTAAAGACACAGAGGTACTCGTTACAGCTATATTTTTAAGAAGAACACTTACTCTCCGGAGGATTAGAAGAGCAGGTAGGGTGCCGTGATAACAAAGCCAAGCTTACCCACACGGCTCCAGCATCACAACCTGGGGAAAGCATCTAAGGGCTCTCTTAAAAAGAAAATATCTTCTGCCTTTGGCAACAAAGCCTGTTGTTATAGGGTAAGCCAAAAGGTGGAGAGCACACATAAATGGACTCTCTCTGGTGGCTCGCAACACTCTACCTGCCTCCTAAGCCCCGCCCAGCCTCTGGGAGACAGTCCCCAGCTGCAGGCCATGGGTCTGAATGGCATCATAGGTGGAAAGAAAACAGCACTGTTCTTTCCAGGGAATTTCATTTTTTCCTTTAAATTGCAACAGTAAAAAAGCATCTCCTGACTTTTGAAGGGGGTGATTTATAAAGTTGTTGTCTCAGTACTGATTATATAGCTATACTTAATGAAGACCTAGAAAAGTCCCTCACCAGTGGCTACTCAACCCTGAACACCTTCTCACTTCAACCAAAGAAAGGGACATCCCTTCCCTTCGAATTTTTTGATATCAGACTTATCAGGACTTACCTAAAGTTCACTGTGTGGGCAACAAGCACTCTGAAATCCATGGTTCTGATTCTCATAAAAAGAAAAATACATCTAACTTGAATCATCTAGAAATAAATGTTCTCCTGTTTTCAAATAAAGGTTTGCCTTAAACACAGATGTGTTGTTTTTTATTTAATTTGCTTCTGGTTTCTTTTTGTTGTTGTTCTTGGCTGGCATTTTCTTTTTCTATTGGACAAGTCCTACTTAGAATCACTATGGTGTAAATGTCATGAAGCAAAATATATGGATGATTTTTATATAGTTAATAATCTTCACTCAGTTCAGATATTATTTTCTACCACTGTTAGAAAAATAATTCTATTGGCCCCCTTACCCATGCTTTCATATCCCTAAAATATTTACTGTTGGCTTGGAAAAATATAAATAAGTAAATCCTACCAGCAAATGCAAGAAATTAAATGAATGGATGGCACTGCAATTGACTTTTGACTGTAGTGCTCAGTCTGACTCCCCCTCAAGCTGTTACTACCCAAGCTTTCTGACAGCCAAAGGAAAGGAAGTACCTATCACTCAGTACCATGCACACCATCTTCCCCACTGCAGCATTCTATCTTCGAGTCAGGCTAACATCTGGTTCAAGGACCAAAGGAGTATGGAAAAGGTGTGTGAAAACAACCTCTGACTCCCTCTGCATTCCTGGGGAAAATCCTGGTGCCTATCATTGGTTTTACCATCCTCCTCTTTGTCGCTAGTCTTATCCTCTAGACTCTATTGTAATGGACACAAACATTACTGTGAATTAGATTTGCTCTGAAGTTTTGATAAAAATGCCAACTTTTAAGCCTCACTTCCCAAAATTTAGTGGTGTTTTAGAGGACAGGACCCAGGAATCAGCACTTTGATCCTGTGCCCCACACTAGTCTAATACAGGCCACATGCTGGGACATAACTGATAATGTTCCAAACCAGGGGAAAGAGGAACGTGAAGCAGATCTGAGTTATGACATTCCTACGACAGCATGCAGGGCAAGATAAGAGGGGACCATTATCTGTCATCGGTAAATCCATGAGGTCATTCTATTCCTCTATATTTAGTTCTACTTTGCTCAAGAACACTTTATCCTATCCTGGGGGGCTGTTTTGTAGGGACTGAGACAAAACACCACTCATTAATTCTGTGGCACCATTTTCTATGAGGCCTCCTTTCCGTGTCTGAAGAGACACACAATGTCAGTTTGGCCAGATATTTTATCCATCGCACTTGAGGATTATTCAAGTACCATGGGGAGTTTTGGCTAATGGAGAAGGCGTGTGGGAATTCCATTCCATCATGTTTCCCATGCTCTTTGGAAATCAAGCTGTGACACAAATGACGCAGTTCTAAATTAGACTGTGGAAGTCATTACCTCTTTCTTTGTTGTAGTTGTTGCAGTTGTTGTTGTCGTTGTTGTTGTTGTTTTTAAAATATGTGGCCTCCTATGAAGAATTAGTGAGGGACGGGGATGGGGGGAGCACAGGTAGATGCGGTCTTTTCATGAGCTGTTGATGAGGTGAGTATCTAAAATACTCTCACCAAAATCTACCAGGATTTCATACACAGCTACTGGAAATTTCACAACTCTTTGAAAGAAGCAATATGGGAAGTGAGGAATCAAGCTCAAAGTGTGTGTGTATGCATGTCTGGCAGGGCTGCAAAACTGTAAGAGAAGTTCCTTCAAAGAGGAAGTTAGAGATAATCTGGTTGTATCTAACACCACTCAAAGCAAGCCAAGTTGCCCTAATTTGGTAAAAGTACTTAAGAACTACACAAATCAGCAAGGAAATATAAGAAAGGAATAACTCAGATTCATACAATGTTGAGTCACCAATTTTTAAAGCAGCCTCTTTTGTTATTATATATAAGATAGGGCAACATCTTCTGTATCTAGGATCACTGAGGTAGGAGAAATTTAAAAAAAAAAGAATGTGACAGATCATTAACTCAACTATTAAAGCTTAAGTAAATTTAGAACAAAGAAGGAAAAAGGTATCAATCTGTTTGGATTCAAAAAAAAATTTGGGGGGGGTGGCTCAGTCGTCGTTAAGCATCTGCCTTTGGCTCAGGTCATGATCCCGGAGTCCCAGGATTGAGCCCCACATGGGACACCCTGCCCAGCAGGAAGCCTGCTTCATCCTCTCTCACGCCCCTGCTTGTGTTCCCTCTCTGTTTCGCTCTGTCAAACAAATAAATAAAATCTTTTAAAAAAAGAAGAAGAAAATTTATTTTTAAAAATCCTTTCTAAAATAAGTTAGATAATAAGATCCATTTTCTACACTATAGAAGTTCATTTCTAAGTATATGTTTGAATGAATAAGAACACAAAGGTACTCCTTTAAAACCCCTAAGATATTATTGGCTGAAGCAACAATAATGCACAAAGAACAAGAAAGATTTCTTGATTGTGGCGGGGAGGGAGGGGTGGGGCCTGCTTATCCTTCAGCTTCCTAAATCATTTAGGTCTTTTATCAGAACTGTTTCATTTTTTATTATTTGTAATAAGTAACCAGGACCAATGGCCAAATCTGCATTTTATCAATAACCACAAAAGTCCTTTAGAATGACTAGCCTTCCACCTGGATTGCAATTTTGGTCCCTTTGCAATGTCAGCGAGATCACAAATGTGTCAGGAACTCTTGCTGGTGAGGAGAAAATACCATGAACCAAGTTATCTACTTGCTCCTAGCCAGGAACGATGCAAGACACCCCACTCTATATCATCCTGGCTTTGCCATCTTTGCCTCTGAAAAGGAGAAAGAACCAACAATCAGGACAAAGCAGAGGAAGAAAACAAAAATTCTAGAGTGTATTGACCTTCTGCTTTACAGCCTAGTTGTCTCTGTTATTTCATCATGTCAAGGACTATAAATTAAGGGCCCTAGGAGTGAAGGGTTTGAGAAGGGGGAGAAATTTGGAACATAAGAGAAACTATATGTTAATGACTAAGAAAAAAAAGCCTTCTCTGTCTTCCCAGAAACATATTTCTTTTATAAAATTTCATATTTTTAAATACACTTCATGTTTTCAGTTAAGATTTTAAAGATGTTCTTTCAAATGAGCTAAATATGTAATACTGTTACAATAAAATCTCTCAATAATCAAAATAAAGGTTAAGCAATACATAGCACACCTGATGGTCCAGAAAGATTGAATTAGTGATGCTAATGCTAAACGATGAGAAACCACATGAGAATGAAGAGAAAGATAAAAACAGGTTAAAAAGAGAAGTGGGAGAGGAAGAATGGTTACAAAGCAGCAACCCACTAATATTTGATGATCCTAAATTTAAGTAAACCTACGAAACAGTGAAGTCACAATGTGTATAATAGTATTCGGAATTTTCACATATTAAGAATTTCAAGGCCTGAAGAAAGCCCTCATAATATACGATCAATACCCAAAATCAAAATCAAATACATCTTTGTTATATTTTCAAAGAGTGAGATTAAAGAAAGAACTGTCTTTTTATCCCCAAATCTACCTTTCTATTCTCAATGCTACCAAAGTATATCTCCTAAAAAGAATTAAATAAACGGCAAAAAGCAGAAGGGAAAGCCAGTATTACCTTGCAGGGAAAAGCTGTGAAAGAACAATATATTCAATTGACTCTGAAATTTATATGTGAGGCTGACAAAAATAGCTCCAAGTCCGCCGGGTCTCGGGAACAATATCGTAAGCTATCATATCTGCAGACTCTTAAAAGATGTTCTCCCAATTTCAGGGAGATGAATTATTAACCATTAAGAATGGCAAAACTGTGCTTAAAAATAATTTGCAGGGAACACTAAAACTTACTAAAGAGAAAAGGATTCGTCCTTAAAGTGTCAAATTACAAATAAAAGAAGTTGATTCTAATGAGCCTAAATGCTTGTTTGAACTATGCTAATAAAGTAGAATATTATACAGTACTCATTAAAAGAGGAATTATTTTCACAAGATTAGCAAACATAGATTAACAGAAAACAGGGAACTGGAGTGGAAAAAAGGCAAAACACCCAATTTTTATTCCTCTCTAAAAGGGGATTGAATTATTTGGGTTTTGATAATTAGATAAAAATAAATTTTTTACAAAAAAAAAGCGCTGGGTAATTCTTTAAGATAATATTTGGTAGAACTTTTACCTTCCATATGTTTAAGGATATTAAAGCCCAGTAGTAACAACATTTCAAAAAGGACAAAGTTAGAATATAATCATTAGGAACACAAAAAGAGAATATAATACTAACAAGTTTAAGAACTGGAATAAAAAACAAAAGCAATTAATGTTTTTCATTAAACATTTAAGAATGTTAAAGATATTTCCACATGAAAGCATAGACAAAAATTTTAACAGTCAACATCATAGAAATTATAGGAATGCTGAAAATATTGGCATCACACAAGAGTTAAGGAATTAGTAAATTAAAATTATGAGATGTGATAAAAATCAGTAATACTATTGAGAGGAAAATATTAATAAATCATTATCGTAATGCCATACACTGAGGAATCAAAAAATAACAAAATTTGAACAACATAATTAAAAAAACAGAACCTCCATCAACGAAATTAGATGTTAGCTCCCATTCTATTTCCTATAAACAAGGAATAAGTTTTAATAAGAACTTATAAAATATTTATAAACACTGACCAAATATTGGGTATTCAAATAGTTTCTAAACAGTAAATTTCATTATAAAACGGTGCATTTAGGAGTGATACATAAAGTTAAAATAACTTAGAATTTTTCTCAGAAACAACTTTTTTAAAAGCATTAGTGATATGGTTATGGTAGTTTTGTGTTCAAATATCAGCTTTCTCTCTTACTAGTGTTCTGACTTCAAACATACCTACCTAGGAAAGGCAGCAAAATGGCCAGTAAGAACTCCACAAGGAAATGAATAAGACAGGCTGAAGGCAAATAATGAAATGCATATGGAAGATGATAGTGGGAATACACAAATCATCTTAAAGCCTCAAAATGTCTCTGAGCAGGCAGACCCAGAGATTCTTTATGAGAAGTGAGGGGAACCTGAATAAAAATTGATACTTACTTTAAAAATTAAGACCTTTTAGAAATGTTTAGAGAAAATGATTAACACAAGTAAATGACGTTTAAAGAGAAAAAGAATATAAAACAGTCTTTTTCGTAGAGCAGATCATTATACTAATAAACTTAAAAATAATTTGCAGGGAACCCTAAAACTTACAAAAGAGAAAAGGATTCTTCTTTAAAATGTTAAATTACAATTAACGGAGGAAAATGCACAATTTCTCTTTAAAAAGCTTACCGTTGTATTTTTTTTAATTAGGCTAAATTGAAAAATGGTTGAAGGAATAACTTTAAATGGATATTAAATAATTTCAATAATTAAAAGCCCCTAGGATTAACCTCACCCAAATATATATATATATATATATGACATCAAAAAAACCCCACAAAATTTAATGAGAGAAAAAATAGTTTATTTCACAAAAGTGGCTGCCTAACACATTCCTAGAAGTAGAAATCAAATATCATAGCGATGCCAATAACTTCCAAAGTAGTTTAAATATATCACGGTATTCTAATTTTAAAATGCTCGGGAAATCTTTAGGAATTTGGGGGGGGGGGGCGGGAAATGACTAATGTCTGATAGAAGTTTCCAGGAAAAAGGAAATGTTCTATAATTCTTCACTGTCCAAAGTGGTAGCCACTCACTCCATGTGGCTATTTTGATACTTAAAATAGGGCTAATGTAACTGAGAAATGGCTTTTTAAAATTCACTTAACATGAATTACGGGGTGCCTGGGTGGCTCAGTCATTAAGCATCTGCCTTTGGCTCAGATCATGATCCTGGAGTCCAGGGACCGAGCCCCGCATCGGGCTCCCTGCTCAGTAGGAAGCCTGCTTCTCCCTCTCTCACTCCCTCTGCTTGTTTTCCCTCTCTAGCTGTGTTTCTCTCTGTCAGATAAATAAAATAAAATCTTTAAAAAATAAAAATAAAAATAAAATTCACTTAATATGAATTAACATAATTTATGTTTATTCATATGTGGCTAATGGCTGCTTTATTGCAATGCATCCCTAGATCATCTAGAGAAACAGGTAATTAAGAGTTGCAAACAAATATAGTCCAACCCAATATATATCAGAAGTTCATATATTCCAAACATAAGATAAAGTCAGTACTACAAAAACATCATCTCTTTTGATGACAGTGGTAGTAAAATAAACATTTAGCAATAATTATCATTTGTAAGAATTCAACAGAGATTTTTTTAATAGAAAGGGAAGGATTAATTAATTAAGTAAGTAAGTAAGTTGCACTAACTACTTCACAATTTAGAAAGAAAAATCAATTTAGGCCCTTATCTGACATAATTTAAAAAATAAATTTCGGGGTCTTTTTCCAAGCAGTAATCAGAAAGTAATAGCCGTAAGATGCAGAACAGGTTATTAATCAACTCTTTGGACAGGGAATGATAGACACAGAAGAAATTACAAAGCAATAAATAAATGGACTTAAGTTTAAATAAAAAGTAAAAAATAAAGCCCTTATCTAAATATATTTAGAGCTTTATATGTCAAAATATCAAAAAAATAAATAAAAACACAACATGGGAAAATATTTTCAGCAAATAATTTAGATGTTAAAGCTTTATAATGATTATTAAATCATTCAATATTTTGGAACACCTCCTCTATAGCTTGCCTCTTCCTGTGCACAGTGAAAAAGGAGACAAGGTCCCTGCCTTCAGGGAGCTTACATCTAGTGGGGACAATAACATGTAGATCATTTTTAAGAACGGGTTTCTCAAGCCCCAAAGAAATGATTCCTCTTTCCCTTATTCGTACATCAACTCTATCAGCAAGTCTTTAAAGCTCTCCCTGCAAAAGGTAACCTAAACTGACTGCTTGGGGCCATCTCGCCTTCTGCATCTTCAGCTCAAGCCACCTTTATCATTCATCAGGGCTGAAACTGTGGTCAAACTTCTCATCTAAATCTACTCTGGGCAGTATTGACACATAACCCAGAAATCCTTAACTTAAAACTTGCTTTACCAAATTATTCAATGTGTGACTTGAGCAAGTTACCTAAATTCCATTTGATTTTGTTTTGTTTTGTTAATTCCTAAAATTAAGGCTGGAAGTGTGCATACAGCATGGGACTCCTAAGAGGGTTAAGCAATGTATTTCAAATGCCTTAACTTGGGGCTTCAGTAAACCTGTTTGTCTATCACTGAATATTAGTAAATGTTAGCTATTAATCTGGAATTGAGGTTCAAATCCTGCCTCCAAAATAGGACTTCTTTGACCTTAAGTCTCCCTATTTTCCTGTGTCCCCTTTTTCTCATCTGCAATATAGAAATGATAGTGGTCTTAGTTATCATCATTTTTAAGATGAAATGAGTTAACAAGTGTGATGTTCTTGTAACAGCACTTGACAATAAACATTTAACATATTAACTATTAATTATTCTTTATGTATTCAAAATGGAGTATTCTTTAGTCATTAAAAATAATGATTACGGCTATTTGGCAATGTGTTTCAAAGGCTTTACAATTGTTCAAACTCAGAATGATTAATTCCACTTTATTCTCAGAAATAATTAGAGATGATGACAAAGTTCATCACAATATCCGTTCTAAGACAGAAGTTTTAGAAACAATCTAAATGCCAACACGGTTTGATTTCAAAAATTGTAAATCCACATCACTGGATGCTATGCGATCTTTAAAAAAAAAGCAAAAACAAAAAAACCTCTTTTAGAAGAGAGTTGACAGGAAAATGCTCAATATATATTAAGTGAAAACAATTAAACAATATGATCCTTATGTAGTTAGCGCTAATCAGCTTTAGGTTAGAAAACCAAATAACTAAGTTTACCAGGACTGAGCCTAATTACTTTGAGTGAATGAAAGCCCTAAGTAAATTTCATGAACTTTTTTGATTGGACTTGGTGTCCCATCATTCTGCTAAGTTGGTCTTTTTTTCCCCCTGCCTGCATAACAATTTAAAAAGGATAAAGAAATAAACACTTTAGCTAGTAGATATTTCTTGGGAGTTATAACTAATGTTTCCTTTATACGTTAACAAATTGTATTTCCTTTATACGTTAACAATCCGTAAGGGCGTAATGTGGCTGATTAAACTTTTCATCATGGTTCAAGGCACTTTAACATGAACACGTTCACTCCTCTTAGAGTCCACAATTCATACACGTGCATATCTGATTTGCTCTTTGCCAGGAAGTGGGAAAAGGGAGAGGAGACCAACTCTTCTAAGAAAAGAAAAGAGGATGCCTAAATTCCCAGTTTGTTGTGTTGATAGGTCCCAAATCACAAGTATGGTTCTCTTATATGTCACAACAAACTACTGAAAATGTTAATAAAAAGTAGCAGTTATGGAAAAAAAATCTTTCCTTGCATGGAACAGAATTGCAGGAGACAGGATGTTGCCATTTCATGTACCTCTGAGAGCAAAAGCTCCTCTGTAGCTCCATTAAATAGTATCATTTTACAGACTGCTTCTAACATGAAAGAACAATCATAAAAAGAAGGTACAATATACCATAATCTATTTATACGGTAGCATTAAAATTAATAGCAATCACGAACACATAGACTGAGAAACATAAAAAAAAGACTTTTGACAGTGGTCAGGAAAAAGCATTACATCAAAACTGCTCTGCCTTAAGGTAATAAACATTTTTTTCCTTTTTCATCCTTGTGGGTTCCAGAGTATTTATTAGGCATTTATAGATATGGTTATATTACTTCTTAATTATTTAATCATAAAATCTGGTACATCAAATCAGATTAAAGAGGTTCTCTTTTTTTATTGTGGTATGTATCCTTCCTATGACCTCAACACCTGATGATTGCTATGATTGTAAAAGGAAGGAGCTGAAGAGATACGATATGATCTACGAAGATGGAACAAAAGTGTGAGAAAAATACAACTAATGAAATAATAAAAGTAGAGCCAATGATCAAATTGGTGGTCTGAGTAACTGGTTAGGATGGGATATTTGTTCAGAGCTCAAAATCAAGATAAAACTATATCTTGGAAGGTTTCATTTGTGTTGATTTCTTGAGTGTTGTGTAATTAACACCATCATTTACATTTAATCAAATTTTCAGTTGAAAATTACTTTCTTATAATGTTACTGGAAACATTTAAAAGCTGCATAATTAATAACACAAATTACTTAACACAAGGCACAAGGGCTTTTTCTATATCATAGAACTCAGTATTTTTGTAGCCATGAAAACACAATAATTTGCTTTTATTAGCTTTATTTTCTTGACCAACAGTATTGGTATTTTGTTACAACCCCTAAAGTCTGCTTTAAGGCAAATAAATAACATCAGGAACCTTCCTCATTGTAATTGAAATGCAACCCAAAAAGTAAGCATGATAGATACACACTCACTCAAGATATTTGTGCCCTCCCCAAATTAGCAGATGAAAAAGGTCTTCCCCTGATGTGTGAACCCATCTTCATTCCTCACTTCTTTAGTATAAGAAGGGCCTTTCCCCCACTGAATACTTTGTGCCTCCAAGGAGCCTTAGGTTATTCCTCATTCCCATCCCCACAAATGCAATGTGGAAGTCTCACTCTGCAGAAATATGTTAAAAATAAGGATTCAACTCTTCCCCATTTCAAGGACTCAAACGAAATAGGTACAGGGTTCACTCCCACCAGACCAGAGAATGGAAGGCACTCATACTCCACCTAACACAAAATGCTGCTCTTTTTGACAGGAAACCTAGAAAAAGTCAACAGACACAATGGAAAAGCATCCAGTCAGTGTTGTCATATTTACCAAATCGAAGGAAAATGCTATCTGAATGTTTCCTCTCTCTCTCTTCCTTCCTCTCTCTCTCTCTCTCTCTCTCTCTCTCTCTCTCTCTCACACACACACACACACACACACACACGTACGTTTCATTCTTTCTTTGTTTCCTATCACAGGCAAGCTTTCCTTGATATGCATTGGTTCTGAGAGATATAGGTAAGCATGAGCAGAGCAGGGAAGCTAGAGGAAAAATAGTACTTGGGGACATCAAAAAATAAGATAAAAGTGTACACAAACAAAGGATATGTAATAAAAAGTTGTAAGCTTAAATATACTTGGAGGTACAGAACTTAAAAAAAAAAAGTGAATAATAGGCTCTCTGAAGCATTAGCTTCAGAATTCCTAACATGAGGTGTCCCTTGGAAAATACTTAATTGGTTAGAGCCTACACCTAAGATGAGTCGTCGGTAGACACTCTTCTGTTTAAACTTTGAATTGTGTAATGGACTTGTTAGTATGATGCCTGGTACAGTGTTCAAAATCTGTGAAGAGGTTATGTTTGAAAGACTTTTATCAATAATCATAACATGCTTTTGGAAAGGTAATGATAAAGCCAGAGTGGGGGAAAATAGCAGAGAGATCAATATGGGAAAAGCATGCTTATTTTGATATCTTGAACTAAAACATCATCTACCTAGAAAGAGGAAGTGCCTCTGCTAAGGGGACTCCCAATTTAAGAGTGCTAGGGCCTTCAGATTTTTCTCTAAAGGTGGTGGGTGAAGATCCTCATTTTTTGTGGTTAGTGAGGGTTTGATAAAATGTGAGTCCTACCACCTCTGAAATTATCAGTGTCCAAATGCACGAAGAATTAAACATTCCTTTCTAATTTATGAGAATATAAGAACAGGGTTTCAAATTAGAGGGGACACACACGGAAACACTAAAGATAAAACTTTGTTCCATGAAACAAAAATAAACTTCCGTTTGTGATTAAAGGAATGTTCTCCAGTCTCTTTAAGAATTACTAAAAGTGCAAAATCAGAGGAAGCATGAACATAATGCACATAGACAGAGCAGAGCAGCTTCTGCAGAGGAAGGATTGGGTTGGACCCTGGGGACATTCTTTGCAAAAACTCTTGCTTCTGTGTCATGGAGATATGTAGGAACTGTAATAGCCTGGACCAGACCCAGTAGAAACAAACTAAAGATGTCTTACCTTCCACAGCGCTCATTTATTTGTGATTTATACTGAATTACAAAGTTCTAGTCACAAACACTGCCTAGAGACCACAAAGGCAAAAGGACCAGAAAAGGCTGTTACACATACACACACACACACAGATACACACACGCACTCACACACACGCTTCCAAAAATCAAAAGAACCTGCATATTGGCACAAAGAGGGGAGTCCCTTGTTTCACAATTCAAAATGCTGAGGATAAACTGATTTTAAAATGTTGGAGGCATGAAAAATACTACTCAAAATTCAACTCATTTAACGCCGCACCCTTTAATTTATTTTATTGCCTCAAGGGTGGAAAAGGCATGTTCTTCACTGTCTGTGAAACAAGAAGCAGCGCCAAGCTAATGCTAATGGGAATTCTGTGGCCCGAGCCCACACTCGAAGACGTCTGTGCACACTTCAGTTTGGGATTTACCTGCTTTCACAAAAGAGCACAATGGAATGAACGTATCCCAGAAGAGACAGCTTTTTTGTTTAAAACTAATGTCTGAAACATCGCACCTACTCAGCCCTCGGAGAATATGAAACATCTGAATTACACCGTGTATGCTGCTGTATGTATGAAACTTATTTTTTTTTAATGCAACTTCTAATAACATTTTTAAACCCTCTCAATTTCCAGGTACTATTAAAAGAGTAAGTTTCTTTTTTTTTTTTTTAAATATAGATGCAAACATTTTTTTTTAAAAGATTTTATTTATTTGACAGAGAGAAACACAGCCAGAGAGGGAACACAAGCAGGGGGAGTGAGAGAGGGAGAAGCAGGTTTCCCACCGATCAGGGAGCCCGATGTGGGCCTCGATTCCGGATCTCTGGGATCATGACCTGAGCCAAAGGCAATCGCTTAACCAACTGAGCCACCCAGGCGCCCGTAAAAGAGTAAGTTTCTTAAAAAACCCAGCTAAGGAGTAGCAAATGCCTAATGAAATAAGCAACAGGAGAAAAAAGTGATAGATTTCCATAGAGTAGCAAACACCTTAGGAATAAATAACAGAAGAGAACAGTGAGGTAACAGTGATCAATTTCCACTGAGTTAGCAGGTCAGTTACAGACACATTGTAGGAAGCAAAGTGCTCCTGGAGATACCTCAATTCTTTGCTCTGACTTCACACTCCCCATCCCCATTGGAGCATTTCAATATGCAACCAGCAGTCAGTAGCATTTTAGGTCTAATTTTCCAAAATTTCAATCTTCAAATTGGTAACTTTCCAAATTAGAATCACAAATGGGAAGAATTCTCACATAGACTGAAGACAGGTTTAATTATTGTAGCTTTCACAAGTACACTGGCACTTGTAATTAACAGTTGGTGGATCAACATCCAAAATCTCAAGGAAATAAACACACACAGTGAAAATCTCACCAGGAATTTTCCTTGGACAAAATGAATTTCTCCCACTCAAGACTGTATGTACACAAGCATTACGCCACTGCCAACGTACCTTTATACAAGAGCAAGTGACTGATTTGTCGTGATATGAAAAGTGTTAGGGTTGAAGTTTTGTCTTCGCATTATCTGGAAAGAAGAGGCTTTCTTCCAAAAACAGTTGACCTCTAGTTGCGGAAATACTATATGAGCATCTTTAATTCCTCTTAAGAGAACATATTTTGTTGTTTGTGATTTGTTGTTTTTTTTTTTAAAGGTTTTATTTATTTATTTGACAGAGAGAAATACAGCAAGAGAGGGAACACAAGCAAGGAGAGTGAGAGAGGGAGAAGCAGGCTTCCTGCTGAGCAGGGAGTCTAATGTGGGGCTCGATCCCCGGTCTCCAGGATCATGACCTGAGCCAAAGGCGGTCGCTTAACCAACTGAGCCACCCAGGTGCCCCAAACATGTTTTTTTAAGTGTACCCCAAAAACTAGACGCTTACCCATTAGTGGCAGATTTCACACTTCAAACCTGAAATAATAACCTTTCCAGTACTGCATATGCCTCAAATATTTTCATTAGGTTGCTTTCTATGCTAGCCTCTCCTCCAAATATATATAGTTTGATAGCTATAATAGTGTTTATATAGAGTATGTATATTTTTATAAATATGTACTTATAAAATTATATATAAATTTTTAAATATATATAAAATATTTTAAAAATCAAATTTTGCTTTAGAAGGGTCTTCACCTGGTTATGTGGTTGTTTGTCACAGACTTTAAAATTGGAAGGCACTATATGGTTTATAATAATGAAATCCCTTCATTTTACAGATAAGAACACTGAAGAATGCTTAAGTTTTACACAGACTAGGACTATACACCTGGCCTCCTATTTCCCCATCCATGCTTTTACAACACATGGTGGATGAACAAGCCCCCTTCTCACCACATATTCCCAGTGTTTAGGCTCAAAACAGAACTTGATTTAGGTAATAAAACCTGCTATGTGGCCCCACAAAGAGTAACAAGAACTACAAAGAAAGAGGGGGGTGGCTAGAAAAGTTGGTCCAATCTCTCACGTATAGATTAAGGACTAAAGTTCAATGGGGTGAAGCAATTTACTTGTTTGCATGTTCCAAAAATACTCCTACTGATCCTCTTTTTAATTTGTATTAAACATGCAACAGATAAAAGTGCTGTGAGTGAGATGATAGCAAAATAGTTTCAACCAACATTACAATGATTAAACACAAATGTTGGTGTTTTTATAAATATTCACCCTTCGATCAAACTATGTATTATTCATTTTTATATGTTCCACAATAGTCAGAACAGTGTTTTGAGTACATAGTCGCCCTTAATTTATATATATATATATATATATATATATATTAATATATTATTAGTAGGAAGCTAGAGAAAGGAATGAAATTTTTAAAAATACATATATATAATAACATAATGTGACTATACCAATAGTCTTTCTGATATTATATAGAAATACAATTACTTGCAGTTTAATCACCTGAAAACTATAATTGCTTTGATTAATTTACTATTACTGTTGTAAGCCACTTTATAATTAAAGAATAAGTGTAAAATGAATAAATCTGACTTTAATTCCATTTTGTTAACCTGCCTTCAAGAAAAGCTAAATTTTGAGAAGTAAAGGTTGGGTAACCTTTAAAGCCAGACTGACACAAAATATGTTAAATTTTAAAACATGAGGAATACAAAAAAAAAAAAAGGTTAGAAATATCAAAATTCACTCATGTAACACTGTGCAACAACTATACTCAAAAAAAGTGCTAACATTTTTAGGCTTTATACTCTCTTTTCAAGGTACTTTAAAAAATTGGTCAAAATTCACAGAAGAGTCTTTTCCCAATACTTTGATATTTCATTGACTACTTTGAATGTATATAAATTTGAGGCAAAAATCCAATGAGTGTTTAGAATGAAAAATAAATGGGTATCAAAGTTAAATATTCAGGAAAAATAGGTAGAAATAAATCACAGGATAAATGTATAAAAGCTTTGAAATGAATACCACTGTAAGAAACAAGTGACAGGACTGCATTTAAAAAACAAAACAAAACAGGGGCGCCTGGGTGGCTCAGTTGGTTGAGCGACTGCCTTCAGCTCAGGTCATGATCCTGGAGACCCAGAATCGAGCCCCGCATTGGGCTCCCTGCTCGGCGAGAAGCCTGCTTCCCCCTCTCTCACTCCCCCTGCTTGTGTTCCCTCTCTGGCTGTGTTTCTCTCTGTCAAATAAATAAAATCTTTAAAAAAAAATAAAAATAAAAATAAAAACAAAACAAAAACAAAAACAAACAAAAAAACCTTTTCAAATTAATCTATAAACATTTGGGAAATTTAAGGTGCATTGGACCAATTTTTATTTTGTTTGAAGCTTCTGTTTTCCTTCCTATAATACATTGACTTTTGTTTTTTTCTATTACCCATTTTTCCACAGCAGTGTTGCTGAATTTCAGAGTTGCGACAATCATATTCAAACTAAGGAGCCCTGACTCTCAGCATCTAATCCTGACAATTCTTCGAATCTCCTGAGAGGCATTTCTGTTCCACCACCCTGAATTACACCAGGATGTTCCACCAGTATCTTCATCTTCAACATCTGAAATCAGTTCATTATTTACTCTCCCTCTCTCTTCCCGATCTGCACTTCCTCAAATATTTCCAGTCCCCCAAGACTTAAAAATTAGCTTCAAGTTAGATTCCTCTCTGGTATAATTTCTTCCTCATCTATCTATCCACTTCTGTCACCATGACCACACTAGCACTGTGTTATATAATTAAAAAAAAAAATGTTTTTTATGTGTCCTGATTCCTAGGAGGGAATTCTAAGCCCATGGAATTTCCTAAGTGATAGGAGTGTCTCTGATGCACAGCGGGCCCCTGACCTCAGGGGATAGGACTGGAGCTAGAGAATGAGTTCACTTACGTGATTCAGTCAATCATGCCTACGTAATGAGACCTCAATAAAAACACTGGACATGAAGCACAAGTAAGCTTCTTGATTGGTGAACAAATCCATGTGCCAGGAGGGTGATGCATTCAGAGTCCATGGGAGAGGACAAGGGAGCTCTACTTCCAGGACCCTCCCATGCCTGGCCTTGTATGTGTCTTCATTTTGCTTATAATAATATGTTCTTTACAATAAAAGTATAATCCTAATATAGTGCTTTCCTCAATTCTGTGAACTGTTCTAGTGAATTATCCACATGGCTAATGGGAACCCCCAAATTTGGAACCAACTGGTCCGAAGTACAGGTAACCTCAGGACCCTCAAACTTGCTGCTAGCATCTAAAGCAAGGGCAGTCTTGTTGGAGATAGTGCCCTCAACCTAAGAGTCTCAGTAACTCCAGGCAGTTAGCATAAGAATTGCATTACAGCATTGCAGGCTGCTAGATAAAAATACAGAACATCCATTAAATATGACTTTCCAGTAAATACCAAAGTCTTAAAATTTAAATATGTCCCAAAATTCCCTTAGAGCATGCTGACACCAAAATTTAAAAACTGACATTTAACTGGGTATCCTGGTTTTGTTTTGTTTTCTAAATTTAGCAACCTTATACCTTATGCCAGATTCTCACCATTGTTGCTTAGCAGTCTTCTAACACCCTGTCGTTTCTCTAGGCTCTTTTTCTAATCTTTATTACCTACTACTCATAGATTATGCTTCATAAACATAGTTTTGATCATGTATTATCTTATCCAGAACTTTGAGTGGTTTCTCATTACCTATATAAATATATACAGATTTGGGGGTGGCTGGGTGGCACGGTCAGTTAATAGGCCAACTCGATTTCAGCTCAGGTCATGATCTTAGGGGCATGAGATTGAGCCCTGCATCAGGCTCCACACTGAGCACAGAGTGTGCTTGAGATTCTCTCTCTCCCTCTGCCCCCCCCCCACTTGCCCTCTCTGAAATAAACAAATAAAATCACTTAAAAAATAAATATGGAGAACCTGGGTGGCTCAGACAGTTAAACATCTCTCCAGCTCAGGTCATGATCTCAGGGTCTTGGGATCAAGCCCCACATTAGGTCCCTGCTCAGCAGGAAGCCTGCTTCTCTGTCTCCCTCTCTTTCTCCCTCTGTTTGTGCTCTCTCCCTCTTGTTCTCTCTGAAATAAATAAAATCTTATAAAAATAAAATTAAATAAAAATTTTAAAAATAAATATATACAGATATGTTAGCCTGGCATTCAAAATTATTTACCAAGTACCGTAGGCTTTAGAAATTGGCCAGAACCGGGTTTAAATCTTATCTTCACCACCACAGAGTTGGGTAAAATTGGACAATTAATTTTCTTCCTTTTATTTTTTTTATGTGTTATTTGTAAGTTTTTATTTAAATTCCATTTAGTTAACATACAGTGTTATATTAGTTTCAGGTGCACAGTACAGTGATTCCACACTTCCATGCATCACCCAGTGCTCATCCCAGCAAGTGCCCTCCTCAATCCCCAAAATGGATTTATTAATCCATCACTCCCCCACCTCCCGTCTGGTCACCATCAATTTGTTTTCCATAGTTGATAGTCTGTTTCTTGATTTGCCCCTGTCTCTCTTCCTCCCCTCTTTGGTCATCTGTTTTGTTTCTTAAAGTCTGTATACAGGTAAAATCATATGGTATTTGTCTTCCTCTGACTGACTTATTCCACTTAGCATTATACACTCTAGCTCCATCCACAGCACTGCAAATGGTAAGATTTCATTTTTTTATACCTGAGTAATATTTCACATATGTATGTATGTATGTGTGTGTGTGTGTGTGTATGTGTACACACACACCACTTCTTCTTTACCCATTCATTAGTCAATGGGCATTTGGGCTCTTTCCATAACTAGACTATCATAGATGTTGCTGCTATAAACACGTGGGGTACACGTATCCCTTTGAATTACGATTTTTGTATTCTCTGGGTAAACACCTAGTAGTGCAATTGCTGGACTATAAGGTAGCTCTATTTTTAACTTTTTGAGGAACCTCCATACTGTTCTCCAGAGTGGCTGCACCAGTTTGCATTGCCACCAATAGGGCAAGAGGGTTCTTGCCAGCACCTACTTCTTTTTTTTTTTTTTAAGATTTTATTTATTTGACAGAGAGAAACACAGCTACAGAGGGAACACAAGCAGGGGGAGTGAGAGAGGGAGAAGCAGGCTTCCCTCCAAGCAGGGAGCCCAATGTGGGGCTCGATCCCAGGTCTCCAGGATCATGACCTGAGGCGAAGGTAGTCGCTTAACCAACTGAGCCACTCAGGCGCCCGGCACCTACTTCTTCTATTAGTGCTTTTAGCCATTCAGATAGGTGTGATGTGATATCTCACTGTAGTTTTGATTTGCATTTCCCTGATGACCAGTTATATTGAGCATCTTTTCACATGTCTGTTGGCCAATGATTCTCTCTTGTCCTTAATCTCTTCATTATATTGTAAGAACGGTAACATACCAGAATGTTATTTTGAATAAAGAAAAAAAAACTTCATATCTACATTTAATTGGTCAATGACCAATGGCCTTTTAGTAATTACATACAATAAATTCATCCTTGTGTTTTTCAAATATTGATTTTTACTGAAAGTCTTGGCTTTTCTTACACTATCCTCTATGGTTTTCCTTTGACAACTTGTCACACACACCTCTCACCAAATTCTGTAGTTTGGTCCTTTAAATTAGTTGTCTGCTCTGCATGCATACTGTCTCTTCCTTTGTTAGGACTATCAACACCTCTCCTCGAGATTACTGCTATGGTGTATCAGTCAGGGTTAAACCAGGAAACAAATAACTATGAGTACCAAAAGTAGAGGGAATTAATCCCAAGGATTTAGTGCTCAGGTGATGGACATGAACAATGATGCAATTTAGAGATTAGCAACAGCAAGAATTCAGGACCTTCCCTGAGCCAAAGACAGGAGGAAGAATCACCTGCAAAAAGGTGAAACTATAGCAGACTCATGAGGCCGAAACAGAGACGAAAAGCAATCCTTAATGGAGATGCTTTCTCCTCCCCTTCCTCCCTGCTTCCCTCTCACAAAAGTTGTTCTCTACCCTCACTCCCTTTCAAGACATACATTCTGCACTGCTTGTTACCCTTCTAAAAGGAAAATCTGGTCATGTTTTTCTCAGTGCCAAAAACTCCTCAAATGGTTTTATACTCTCTATAGGTAGTCTTCAACTGCTATGCTGTGCCATGCCCATCACTCCTCAAAGAAGACTTGACTTTAGCTCCCCGACATATTCTACTCTCCAACCTGGGATTCCCCCATCCCATGTGCTAACACTAGTAAATGCCTTCTCATCTTTCAAGACATATACAAGTCATCTTTGTAATACCACCTTTCATGTTGTCCCTGTTCCTCTCTCCCTCTCCCTTCCTTCTTTATCGCACTCCCTTCCTTCTTCTTATTCCTCTTTTATTCTCACAAGTTGAATCAGGTGATACCATGTCCCTCTATGAAAATGTCTATATTGGCACTGATTTCATAGTACAGATTTCAGCATGACTACTCAGCTACACGTCTATCCACAGTACCAGGCTATAATCTCCTTGACGTCAAAGTGTCTATCACACATCTTTTATCAGCTCAACAATTTCTGGAAAGATGTTTTGAATGAATGTGAGGCACTCATATATACTTATATGTTGTTATTTTTCTAAGGCTTGCCAAGTAAAAGCTTAACAAATATTCTACAGGAATGTCTCATTGCATGAGAAAAAAATTACTAAAAGAGAAAAATGTATTTCTTCGTTAGTTTACTCAGGCAGAACATAAGTTCTCTTCCTTTTCTGATGATTTTTAAATTATAGAGTGGGGTTCCTAATAGGATCTGACTCCATGGGCTTAGGATCCCTTCTTCTCCTGGAATTCTAATGCTTAAAATACATGTGAAATTTCAAATAAAAATTGCACTTCAGACTTGTGGATGGTTGTATGATACATGTGAATTCTGGCAAATGCAGTTTCTAGATTGTTTTTAATTACTTTTTGGTGGCCCTCCATAAGTTACATCAAGAATATGTTCCTTGGGCACCTGGGTGGCTCAGTTGGTTAAGAGACTGCCTTTGGCTCAGGTCATGATCCCTGAGACCCAGGATCGAGCCTGCATCAGGCTCCCTACTCGGCGGGAAGCCTGCTTCTCCCTCTCTCACTCCCACTGCTTGTGTTCCCTCTCTGGCTGTGTTTCGCTCTGTCAAATAAATAAAATCTTAAAAAAAAAAAAAAAAAAAAAGAACATGTTCCTTTTAGTTTTCTTACTCTCTTGCCCCATTTATTGCCCATGAGCATCTATCAAAGGCAACAGATGTTTGCCTACTTTAATTTGATGATGAGTGTGGGTTACGATTTTAGTTCTATTTTACAGATGAGGAAACTGAGGCACAGAGAAGTTAAGTAACTTTCCAGAGGGTAGCAAAACTCAGCTACAAACCAGTTCTGATGTCAGAGCCCAAATACTTTGCCACTAAACTACTCTTCCCCATGTGTCAGTATTTCTCTTCACCAAAGTCCCTGGACTCAAGAATGAAGTTGGGAATAGGACACACAAGGCGCCCTTCACAGCTTATCCTTCCCGTCTTCTGTTGGATGAAATGTGCCAATGAAGGAATGGCATTACTGCTACAAAGTAAGCATTGGGGTCCTTCGGCTGACCAAGGGAGATCTAAAAGTGATGTAGTCTGAAAGCACAGAAAAATAATACTTGCATGTATTTACAACCTGTCTTTCTCAGAAAGGATTTAAGGTGTTTCACTAAGATATGTACAGTACTGACAGATAAAGTAAATTAAAATAGGTACAAAGCAAAGCAAAAGGAAAGCTGGGATACAACAGTACAGTACATGCACACAACACAGGTCATGAATTTAGAGAAACTGGCCAGTAACAAGCTTGACGTCAGACTCTGAGCTACACAGCAGCCAATGAAAACAGAGAAATGTGATTATAAATTGATAATTCCACCAAATACAAACAAAGTAGCTGCTCAGGAGAAGCCCGGATATTTCCAGTACTAAAAATGGAGAGAAATTACTTCCATAGTCTTCCAGACAGAACACTGTGTAACACAATAAACAGCATCGTTAGCACGCTGGGATACCAGACTATCCAGAAATGAATGTCAGAGACTGCTTCTCATCACATCCCTCCAAAATAAGCATAATGCATATGAAATCCAGGACACAGACTCAGTCTTGCCAGAAATATAACTTCATTCTTTTACATGTCTTAGTGAAGTACAGTACTTTAGTATTGTCTGAAACAGACTGCCTAGATTTGGGTCTTGGCTTCGTCACTTACCAGCTGTGTGATGTTGGACAAAACTCTAAACCTCTCTGGGCCTCAGATTTATCACTGACAAAATGGAGACAATGATAATAACTGCCTCATGTGGTTGTGCATGTCTCTAGTCCCTACAGATAAAATACATAGAATAGTATTTAGAACACAGAAAGCATTACAGAAATTTTTATGATTTATTTATTATTCAAAATGACATTTATTTTTCAAATCCCAGCCTCCCCACAGAGGAGGAGGGACCCTTCAAGCTGACAGATTCAAGGTTCTCTCTAAGTCCCAGGGTGCATATTAGTGAACAGCCCCTGAGGGAAAAGGCACTTTGTCTTTAGTGTTATTCATCCATGCCAGCATCTCTTTGGATTTCCTTTCTTCTGGTCCAAAGCTCTTGGTCCACACAGGTGAATGTTTCCAAAGACCTGCACATTGTCAGGTACACAGAGGTCATTATAATTCTGGCCTAGTGTGAGGGGATCACAACACAGTGAGGCTAACTTAGGCTCACCTGTCTCTGGGTCTTGCTGACTTACCAGGCTCTACCTAGGAAAACAAACCCTATTAATTAACGTAGTGGGGGACTCTATCAAAAATCCACCTCCCAGCACTGACTGAAGGAAGGGAAAAGTGTGATTTACTCTCTTCTTAGACATTGTTGTTTAATCACTCATCACTTCCCCAAGTGGAGAGCCATCTTATGTTGGGGGGCAGAGTCGAAGGAAGTTTTCCATTGCTCTCATATCTTCTCACAAATTCATCTCTTTCAAAGTCTTGCCTTGTGCAACTCAAAAGACAAGAACCCACAACTTTTCTCTCTCTGTCGTTCTGATGTAGGATTCCATTCTGACAACCATGAATGCAGACAGCTGATGAGAAGGCAGGGGCTGGAGGGGACTCAAAAGGTCCACAGTATTATGAAGAGAGGGATTAATGAAAGCTTGTTCACGTTTCCCAGTACAACCTACCACATAAAATTATAGCACCTTTGCTAAACACAATTCAGTTAATGCAATTCTGTAGTTTTCCAATGTAATGAGGTCCATATTTGAAGTTTTCTTTTCTTCGTCTCAACCCTTAGGCAGATTTTTAAAAAGACAGAAGGACGGGCAGACTGAAGAGAAGAGCAATATACTAATTGCACAGGTTTTTAAACTTAGATCATGCACTGGTACTGGTACTTAGCTTTTGCAAAATTCTGACTAGTTTAAGCACAAGTTCCAGTGGCAGCTGATCCGTCAGGAGCTCCAAATGGTCTAGTCCAATTTTCAACTCAAGTTATTCTGTAAACTGTCAACAAAACTAAAATATCATGCAGCAATTCATATGAGTAATACTCAATTTTCATACCATCAACGCCACTGAAAGGTAACTCTTTTGTGCCCTAAGTTACATCCTGATAGACTTAGAACAAAAAAACTGCCATCATCTGGAAGGGGCCCCAGACATCCAGCTCTTTCAGCACCTTTATTTTAGGTAAGAGGAAACCATGACTGCAGGGTTATTCAAGATCACGTTTCTTCCCTTTTATATACATACTTTGAGATAGAAGAACAAAAAATACCACATCCGGTCAGAGAGATGTGTCATCCTTGAATTCTGCCTCGTGACAGTCATGATGCCCCATTTTGTTCTGTAATTCTGCAGTTTCCTCAACTTGATCAAAAAGATGTCTAAAGGAAACTCAACAAGCACCCCTTAAAGTTGTAAATTCCTCATGGATAAGCATTTGCACGTCTTTCTATCTCCTACTCTGTCTGGTAAAATACCTTTCCAAGAGCATAGGTCAAGGTGTTTCTTAATGGTGATGATGTTTCCCTTCCCAGGATCTGCGTCTCTGTCAGCAAATCCCTAGCCATTTAAAGAACTATCCATTCTTAGTTATTTAATATGTCTTCGTATAATTTCCACACAAGTGGTTGGACTCCCCCAAAGCATTTACTACATTCAACACCTTTTAGGTCCTGCTCATCATCATCATTGACAAAGCTCATCGAAGTCAAGGCACAAATAATGCCCATTAATACTTCCTTTTACACTCTTCACAGTACCCTTCTTATTACCAGCTTCTCAGGTTTTAGGGAACTATTCACCCCCAGAGCGTTAAGTTTTGCAACATTATGTCCAACTTTCTTCTAGACTCCATGGGTAAAATGCTATGTACTCTAAGTATCATCTTTCCATGTAAAATCATAAATAGGATAAGCCATCCCCCAAATTCAGAAGCTATCTTTTAACCCTCGGTTCTATAACATTTCTCTCTTCATTGCCATTTCGCATTTTGAAAGAGAGTAAATAGATATGCAAAAAGTATCAGCCACTGAATTGTAAAAATTAAAATAACATTTTCTATTTTGTTTTAAATATTCTCCCTGATGAAGGTAATAAACGTTATAACATGAGAGTAAGAAAATAATATTGACAAAAGTATTTACTAAGAAACTGTTCTATATTCTAATATTTTCTAATAATCTATATTAAAAATACAATAAAACATTGCATTACATGTTTTGCAATTTCAACACAAATATTTTTTTAGATTATCTAATGATTAAAAAATCTTTACATACTCTCCCTTTAAGATTATCTAATGATTTAAAAAAATCTTTACATACTCTCCAGAGTTCATTATATGCATAAGAGATGGAATAGGGAAATTGTTTTACTGCCAGAGAAAAAGACTAAAAGGTTAATGTTATTAACTATTTAAAATAGGAGGGACAATCAAAGGCACATTAAGCTGGTGCTTACTCAAAATATAATCTTATAAAAGTTCCAGGAGTCTCTAAATACACACGGAAGGTCAGGAGCAGCTGTTTCAGACAAAGAAGTTTTGAATCTTGACTATATTCTTTGCAGTGACTCTTTCTGTGATGGTGTGTTGCTGCCTTAGAATGATATATTTTATGGCAAATCCCTTAACAGAAAAGCTAACCCTCAATAGGATAAAGCATTTGGAGCTACAACTCATAGGTTATACTATGTTGACTGCTTAGTATTTCAAAATCAGTCTATGGATATATACCATGTGAGAGTAATACTGGTTCATTACAAACTACAATTATGCAGACATTTGAAGCTTTAGTTTTTGTCTAATTCCAAATTTCACTGCTTTCCAGGGACTCTCTTTGGGAAAAATACTGGCATATATGTAAAAAGCAAACACATTTAAATTTTAACACACTCCATAGTCTTTAGGCTCTTAATACTGTCAAATGATTTTTAGTCAAAGCCATCTGGAACACACCTGTTGTCGAACAAATGCAGGTTTATTGACTCACTGTAATGAGGGAACTGAAGGGAGTCTCAGCAAACGTGTTAGAAATAATTTATAGGATTTGGACGTCTGTTAGGTGATTTTTGGAGAAAGTTTAAAAAAGCAGGGCTGAATGGATAAAGAAGATGTGGTACACACACACACACACACACACACACACACACACACACACACACTGGAATATTACTCAACCCTCAGAAAGGATGAAATCTTACCATTTGCATCAATGTGGATGGAACTGAAGGGTATAATTCCGAGTTAAATCAACAAAGATAATTATCATATTGTTGCACTCACATGGAATGTTAGAAACAGTGTAGAAGATCATAGGGGAGGAGAGGGAAAATGGAATGGAAAGAAATGAGAGAGGGAGACAAACCATGAGAGACTCTTAACCATAGGAAACAAACAGAGTGGCTGGAGGGGAGCTGGGTGGGAAGATAGGGTAACTGGGTGGTGGACATTAAGAAGGGCATGTTGTGATGACCACTGGGTGTTATATACAGCTGATGAATCACTGAACTCTGCATCTGAAACTAGTGATATACTATATGTTGGCTAATTGAATTTAAATTTAAAAAATAAATTTTAGGATGACGGGGTCAAGATGGCGGAAGGCCAGGTGACCGCATTTCAGGGAGTTCCCTGAAGAGAGCTGAATTCCAGCAAAAAAACCACTACAAGACCACCGTGAACACCCATGAAACCAGCCTGAAATGTGATATTTCCCACTTCTGGACCGCCACGAGAGACAAAGAACATCGGCAAAAAGGTAGAAACAAATTGGAGGGTCT
>PITA01023146.1:0-28795 GCA_004023965.1 Spilogale gracilis
TACTGATTATTTTTAACTACTGTCCCAAATACATTCAAAATAACTAAATTTGAATTGTGAAAAGAACATTTTATAGGAATTTAAATTCACTACTGTCTAGCACATCATTTCAAAATAACTTGAGATCATTGTGTACGTTTTTAAAAATATGTTAATAAACTTAAGTAATGAATTATTTACATAACAACATAATCCTACATAGAGGTTATAGGTGTAAAAAACTTATTTGGTTTCCATTTCAGTGATCAAGTGCATTCTGTGAATAAGTATTCGGGGAAGGGAGAAAGATCCTTCATGATATTTGAAATTGAATACATGAACTGAACACTTGGAATTATTATTAAGAGTCACAGTAAAGAAAAGTTCCTCTGATTCTTAGCTGCTGTATTTTTTGTTGTTGTTGTTTTCTCTAACAATTACCTCTCATCTCCCATTCTTTATTCGATTAACTCCAATTTGGATATACTTGGTCAGATGATATTTTATTGTCCAGTCATAATTTGTGATTACCATTTTAATGTTAAGAAGAAACTCACATAACATTCTGATTTCACTCAGAAGGGAGCTGCAAAAGTGAAAGCTTTAAAACAATTCTGAATGGCATTTATTTAACATGTCTGGTATTTTCCAAATGGAAAGAACATGCTAGGACACTAGAACTGATTGCAGAATTAGTCTCTTAGCATTGGTGGGGGAACATAATTTTCAAATGATCATCAAAGAATAATATGCTGAGTTCTTCCAAGTATAAAGCAAATTTGGCATCCTGAGGCTCTATGTTATGTACTTGAATTTGTCTCCAATAAATGTGATTTCTGATGTAGAGAACTATTAATGCTTCAAATTGTTGCCAAACATAATATGAAGAACCACTTACTCAGACACCTGATCTTTAGAATGCAGCATCGTTTGTAACAATTTTAACGCTAACTAAGTACACTTTGATGAGACAGCATTTAATAAAATGCTCATTAATTTCATCATTAGCAAGGGTATGCTAAGAAGTAAGCCAGTTTCTTATGTCACGCCCAATTAGCATCCCATGCTAGTAATCCCATTAGTATTGTTGAATTCACTAATGGAAAAACTAATGGGCATGCTACCAGGGCACATTAATTGGGCACGACACCAGTTCTGGTTTTAATTATTAAACTACGATAATGAAATGTGTGTTTGTAAAATATTAAAATGTTGAAATAGGGTTGAAGAAAATAAAAGAGTAGGTAAAGGAAAGAGATATAAAGAAAGTCAACCTACAAAAATTCAAGGAGTAGAAAATGGATTTACCAAATGGTCATCCTTCTAGCCGATTGAGTTGTCTGTAAAAGTTGGGATATTGTCCACATGAGAAGCAACCCACCCATCCTTACGGGAAATTAAAAGCTGTTTTTTGGTAATATGAATTTCTGTGTGTCATACATGTTGTCATGCTCTGTATGAGGCCTGACAGCAGCCAATTAAATGTGTATAATGGACATGTTACATCACTGAAGCTATTTTAGGGAAATATAAACAAAAATGTTTTACTTAAGGAGATATGACTCACATTGCCCTTTTTGTGATATAATTTTCAATTACGTCAGGTAATTATCACTTTTTTCTTTTTGAAAAATGCTATTCCAAAATTATGAGAGTTTGATGAAATACTCCAATGAATTCAAAAATTTTCTAATATTTTCCCAGTCTTATTTCGTTTTTTAAAGTTTTTTATTGGATTAAAGTTAATTATTGCTAAGAAAGTCAGTTTTATTAAGAAATAAATTTATTTTCACTTAGAAGTTTTGGAGTAATTTTCTGGTGTTCTTTTCTTAATAGTAGTAGTAGTAACTGATTATGGTGACAAAATTGAAATATATTCTACTTTAATTTACTCATTAACACTAAAAAGGATAACATTATGCTGAACCTGATATGCTGAAAAAGCATTCACTTGGCTAGGAAGTACTCAGATGGAAGGTTTCTCTTCTACCTCTCTCTGTTTCCTTATCCTCAACTCCTTTCTGCTAATTTCTGTTCTTGATGTCTGCCATTTCCTACTCTTACTTGCTTAGGAACTCATTTCTAACTATGATACGGTGACCTCAGATACAAGTATAAATGCGAGGTTTTAGACCACAGAGCACTGAGTACACAGTTTAACTCTAATATTTACAGTCAATGTATTAATAACTGACTAATTTTTAATAGAAATCTCATTCCTTCTACTGATTACCAGTGTAGTAAAGGTAAGATAAACTAAGTTTCTTTTTTTAGTTCTAAAGATAGACTTTTCCCTATCTTTAGAACTATCTGAATTCAATGGTAGGTTGTTAGTTTCAAATTCTTATTTCACATTTCTGGAAAAGTTTTAAGACCTAAAATTTTAGAATAGAAAGTTTTTCACCTTTCTGTTGAATACAAGTGCTCAAAATGCAAGTGTGCTTGTAAGAGATTTTTTATTCCAAAGAGAAGTTCTTTTCAGGTTTGAGCACTATGACATTTACCAAAGGACATCAGAGAAAAGTCAGAATGATGTTAGGCATCAACCTTAATTTTGAGTTTGGTTTGAAAAGTATGCACGTTTCCATCATGAGTATGTTAAAATTTATAAGTTCATTTTTAGCAAATATAGAACTATATGTATATGAGTTTGCAAACATATATTCATTCATTTATTAATTCATTCATTCCCTTAAGGGGTCTTCAATGGAAGTTACTACAACTAATGATGGTGGGAAACAATATAACGATGACAAATGGCATGAAATAATAGCTATTAGACACCAGGCTTTTGGCCAAATCACACTCGATGGGCAGTACACAGGTAAGAACTTGATATATATATATATGATAGATGATAGATAGATAGATAAATAGATATAGTTCTATTGATATGCTAATGTTGCCATACTTTTTTGTTGTTTATATTTCTACATCTTTCAATTCACCATTATCTCCTCTCAATTTCATCTGCATTGCTGTTGGATTTGCCTTTGGGGTGTTCCTAAAATGATGAAGTCTGGCAACCATTTTCTCATTATGTACGGTTTCAGTAAAGCAAGAGAAACAGAGTCATCAGTAGCAATTTTGTCTTTTACAATTTGCAAGGGCTTTTACTGATGTTCTCTTATGTTATTTTTGACCTGCAGAAGACAAATAAAGTAAAGCAGTTATTATATGCATTTTAGAAATGATGAAACTGGGTCTCAGGAAAGGTAAATAACTTTTTCCAATTAACACAGTGTTCTTGGGATGATGATCCTGTCTTTGAAATTTGAAGTTTAGTATTCTTTCCATCCTATCCTCTCTACTGTCCTTATATAATTATAAAACAGTTACAGTACCTGCATGATGATGCAGGCTTTTATTAATATACTCAGGAAATATAGAATTGTAATGAGCACCTAGTGTATATCAGTATTGCACTAGAAACTCTGGATACAAAGAGTAAAATTTCCATTTCAGGTGGAAGAGGAGCAGAAGACAGAATACATAAATGTTGAACAAGATTAGGTAGAGATATATTTTGAAAATAGTAAAGCAAGAGAAGAGAGAAACTGTGTATGTGTGTGTGTGTGTGTGTGTGTGTGTGTGTGTGTGTGTATGTATATGTATTGGGGAAGGAATGTTTTGATCTCATAAAGGACTGTTAGAAAAGCCCTCTTTGATAAGGTGACATCTGAACAGAGACCTAAAGAAAGTAAGTGGGTAAACCAGGAGAGTAACCAGGAGAAGAATGTTTCAAGCCAAGGAAATAGTTGGTGCCCGGTGGGAACATACATATGGCATGGCAAGGACCAACAAGGCGGCCAGCATGGGAATGAGTGGGTGAAGGCACTCGTAACAGGCTGAAATCAGAGAGGCTTTTAGGGCTGTATTACATAGGGCCCTGTGGGCTTATACTTAGAAAAAGGGAAGCTCTTGGAAAATGAATGTTAAGGGGAACAGAGGTGGAAACACGGAGAGTACTTAATAAACTTCTGTAATAATTATAAAATATTTCAGGCAAGAAAAAATGGTTTCTTGAATCAGGGAAATAAAATTGTGGTTATAATGAGAAATCTAGGTATATTGTAAATGTTAAATTAGAAGAATTTGATTCAAGGAGAGCAGGGGTTGGCAACTACCTATGGGCTATATCCAGCTCATCACTGTTTTTGTAAAGTTTTATGGAAGCACAATTGTACCCATTTGTTATGTATTGTCTGTGGCCATTTGAAGGTGCATTGTCTACAAAGCCTAAAATACATACTTCTTAGCCCTATACAGAAGGAGTTTGTTGATCTCTAATATAGACCATGACTGCTAAGTTTAGGGCCTGGACAACTGGAAGAATGTAGCTGCCAAAACTAAGGTTGACAGGACCATTGGAGAAGCAGATATGGAAAAAGATGCTCAGTGTGAATGCATTCAATCTTAGTAACTGTGAGGCATCCATGTGGAAATATCAGGTAGGGTTCTGGATACAGCTCTTAGTTCAGGGATGATTTCCAGACTAAGGATACACAATGGGAATTGTCAGCTAAGGATGGCACTTAACACCAAGGGACCAGATATAAGTAGAGCTAATTAGAGTAGTTTGGGTTCTGAGGGGGAAAAAAAAGAAAGTAAGAAAATGTCTCTACTCCCAAGAAAGGATGGAGTTAGATAGAAGACTTAACAGGAGATTTGAACTGTTACACAACAGAGTCGGGAACCCAGGCTTCTTCTGGTCTTTGGCCTAGTCATTCGCGTAGGTGCTCAGTCCTCTAGGTCCTCTAGGTCATCCTTCAAGTTCTCTAGGTCATCCTTCAAGAGGACTTAGGTTATGTGGAGAATGAAAGAGATCTGAGAGGGGAGAAAAACATCAAGATGTCAGGACATGAGAAAAAATCACTGAAGAAAGATAAAAAGGAGGAGAACCAAGAAAGGGTGGTGTCCAAGGCTCAGTGAAGGATTTATGATTTGTTAAATTAGCAGAACCCAGATTATCCTGGTGAATCTGGAATTCTCATTTCATTTTCCATAGGTTCTTCGGCCACCCCAAATGGGAGCACAATCATTGGAGGGAACACAGGAGTGTTTGTGGGAGGGCTTCCACAGGCTTATACCATCCTTAGGAAGGATCCTGGTGAGTTTGCTGAATATGTAGAATTCATATGTTGTCCCCCAAATTTATAACAGCATCAAGTATGAATACATTATTTTAAAGTACAAAAATAGTATTATATTCTCTCTCATGCTATATTTCCCATATCGATATGCCAAAAAAGTCCCTTAGGTGTCTTCTTTTCTAAAGGGACTGACTGTGTATTACTTGCATTTAAATTCTTGGTGCCAGTCGTCAGTATATAAAAGGAGTTTATTAAACTTTTGCTGAAATAAATGACATTAATTTCAGTCAAAAATATCTTATTTTAAGATTATGTATCCGTTTTTCTAAGATTACACTAAAGCAACACAGAAATGGAAAACTGTGGACTTGATTTATGCTCTCAATAGGGTGAGGAACATTCCCTGAGTATTGAGCACGGGATCAGCACTAAACTAGTTCCTAGATGTCCATAGATGAATAAAATTTGGTCTTTGCTACAATAGCAGGCATATAACAGAGGGCATATAATTCTGAGCAAATGTGGTAGGTGCATCATTGAGACAGAGACAAAATAATCATTATATTTTTAGAATGAGAGAACAAAAATTGGCTCAAAATAAAATCAGTAAAAATTAATGTGGATGAAATTAATCTTAAGCAGAAGAAAAAAATTACCTTTCCAAATGCATTGCTGAGATTTTAGGGTTGTTTTCCCATGTTCTCACTGAAGGGCGTAGGGTGTCTTCCAAGTCTCTTCCAGGAAGTAAAATGTAACTACATGAATATTACAAATGAACTAGAACTTAGATAAGTGTAAACTGTGCATACGTGGTGGTCTTCAGGGAATCATGATGAAGGTCAAAAGGAAAAAAATGCTTTCAGTGAAATTTGGAAAGGAATATATTTAAATACCCAAGACTGAATGTAGTTACCTCCTTAGAAATATCCCTAAAGTAGAGAGGGTTTTTACTGAACTAGTTTAGATTGGTAGAGAAGCCCCTTGAAAACATTTGCACCCCACTCCCTCACCCCCTCCACACTCACAGGAGAGGGAGGGAGGGAAGAAGGGAGAGAGAGAGTGAGAGAGAGAGCAAGCGAGCACCTTTGTCCTTGTTCCTTATCCATCATGTACACTTCTTGGAGAGAGTACCAAGTACCCTTCTTGTAAGGAACGTATCTTCATTATAAATAAAGAAATGACATTATGCATATAAAGTGACTTTGTAGAACTTTGATTGCTGGTGAATACCTTCCCTAGAGTCAAGTCATATACTCCAAAGCTGAGAACTAAGCTTTGCATTGATCAATAAGCACATTGCTGTATGAAATATTTCTCTTTCTCTAAGTCTCTCATTTGCTCACTTTCTTTCCCAACCCCCTGTTACCACCTGTTTGCTATGTTCATAAATCCCACATCTGCCTCGTCTAGAGTGTCCTAAAATTAAGGTAAACATTACATTAATTCCTAAATATGAAATCAAATTATTGACTTACTTGTATAACAGGTTCATCATGATGAAGAAACTAAACTACAAATTATAGATTTAATAGAAACACTTCCTTCAAATCTTTTAAAACTTGTTATAACACTTTTATTTTTAAGACTGGTGGCAGATGAAATCTCGTTAGTTCAGAAGGCAATATTCTGACTATTACTGTAAAACCAAAGTTTTTGCATAAACATCTGTTTCTGCAGATATGATGGGTCCGAACTGGGGCTAAACATTTTAATTGTTACCACTTAGCATAGGTGATGGTATTGTCTTTACATGAATCATTAGGAGGTTTTCAGTAAAGAGGTAATGAGAGCTACTGTCTATTTTATTTTAATGGCACATAAAATTAACTGCTTGAAAAAATTTTTTCAAAGTACATATTTCTTGATATCTACCAACTCCTACAGACATAATCCAAAAGGGTCTTGTGGGCTGTGTCAAAGATATGTATTTTATGAAGAAGTATAATCCCTTTGCTGTTTGGGAGCCTCTAGTTTGGCAGAATGCAGAAGAACAAATCAATGTGTATAACAGCTGGGAGGGATGTCCTATTTCATTGCAAGATGGAGCCCAGTTCCTAGGAGCAGGTAAGGTTCTAAAAAAGACACCGGTGGTTGCTTAATATGTATGTTGTATCCTTTGCCCAATTTAATCTCCCCTGTCCAATCACTTAGACCTTATGAACCTAATATCACAGAAATAGCTAGTTATGCCATGATATACATAAATATATTCTCAAAGTCTGAATATGTAATACAAGTTGTAAGACTCATATATTCATGTGTCAGATCTCTGTTAGCCCACGGCAGTTCTTGGTTGACATATGGTCATGTCAAAAATATCTTTTGGTAAGTCAATTGTTTTACTTAGAATGTACTTTTACTTAGAAAGATGTTTCAAAAGCATTTTATTTACCAAGTTAATTCACAAATATCTGTTTATCCCATTATATAGAGGGACAGTGTGCTCAAGAGAAAGTTCAGCTATGTAATGGGATGAGTAGACCATGAAGGGAGAGCTGGAAGATGTCACCACCATTACTGCCATTAGTCCTAACATTGTTGCAAAAGCAAGGGGCAGTGTCCTGGCAGACCTCCCCAACCACAGTCCCTGCCTGGCAGGCACCTAGGGTGAGGGGACAGAAGGGAGTACGGGTGACTTGGTGAATAGTACTTCTCCAAATGCAAGCCCACCGCTGCCTCCTACATTTATAACTAAGCTGGTTACTTATTAAGTTGCTTAAACTACCTTCCTAATAGAAAGCTAAATAATATCCTAGTCTGTGCACTTTTCCATTGCTCTTTTCTCAACACTGTCATTACTCTGAATTTCTCTTAGTCAATGCAATTTCTTATTGTGAATCCTGATAGAAAACAGTAGCAGTCTTAATCATATCCATGATTTAGAGAGTAAATTGCTTCCTCTTAAAATGTATATCAAGTTCACTCTGCCACTTCTGTACAATTACAAACGGGATTTCTTAACATCAATTTGCATCTTCTTTTGCTACTCAATGACAGTGTCCATCCTAGTATATGTACCATCTTTACAGTGATGGCAGTAGTGCTTTGCACATGCTGATATGCACATATTCTTTTCTTTAAAGGGTTCCTGGAACTTCATCCATATGTGTTTCATGGTGGAATGGATTTTGAGATTTCCTTTAAGTTCAGAACTGACCAGTTGAATGGATTGCTTCTTTTCATTTACAACAAAGATGGGCCTGATTTTCTTGCTGTATGTTAATTTATTTAATTAAATTTACTTTAAAATATCAGATATAACTTTAAAATAAATAAGCCATGTGTTTATAATATGCTAAATCAATTTGAAATTTCAAAAGAAATTCACTTTTGTTTTCATTTTCTACCCTAAGTCATCTTTAGTTCTGGTGTCCTGTAAAACATTTTGTGCTTTAGAATCATGATGTTTTAAAATGACCATTATTCCTGCAAAAACTGAATTTTAACAAAACAGAGTACTTATGAGGAATTAAGAAAATCCCATTTAGTTTCCCAGTATTCAAAAAATGTTATTTCCTTCATTATTTTTGATTAATAGTGTCAAAAACTACATATAATAAATATATATATTTAAAGATTTATTTATTTTAGAGAGAGAGAGTTTGTGTATGTACAAATGGGAGAAGGGGCAGATGGAGAAATCTTCAGACTTCCCACTAAGCATGGAGCCCAACGCAGGGCTTAATCTCAGGACTCATGAGATCATGACCTGAGCCAAAACCAAAAGTCAGATGCTTATCTAACTGAGCTACTCAGGTGTCCCTATAATAAATATATTTCATATTACACACACACACACACACACACACACACACACACACAAAGTAAGGTATAAAAGTACAATGTACACTCATGAACCTACCACCCTACCCAAGAACTAAAAAATCACTTTTCACATTTACTTATAGGGTCTTCCCTGTCTCATTTCCCTAGCTCTCTCAAAAACTAATTTGTAATCAGAATTTTATGTTTATTATCCCCTTGCATGTTGTTATAGTTTGAATACCATGTATGAATACATAAAATTCTTGGTTTTGATATTCCTAAAAGTTGCCTCATGCTCTACCTTTAGGCAATTGTTTTTTGCACTTGACATTATTTTTGAGTCACTCATGTTCTCCATATAGATATACATTTTCATGGCTGGGCAATTCATCTCTTCTCCTGTTGATGACATATTGGTTGTTTCCATGTTTTTGTTATGGCAAACAAAACTGCTGTGAACATTTTTATACATTTCTCTAAATATAGTGAGTAAGTATAATTCCTTTTACTTGCTTTAATCAGACAGATATCATTGTCAAAAATAAGTATGTGATTAAATGTAAATTTTGAAGTTATTTTATTTACAAACTTGTGTAGAATCAAGGGAAACTTATAAACCTCTTAACCTCATTGCTCATATCTAGGCAAATAAGTAATGAAACACATGTCTTGGTGACTTTATGATTCTAAGATATTTTCAGTTCATTGATTTTTTTATATTCCTCAATTATATACTGTCAATCTTGCTGAACAGGTAAGTGGAAATATATGCCTTCAGAGTATTTTTTAAAATGTCATCTTATTTAAAGTATTTATTTGTCCTCTTGTTTACTCTTGGCCTCCCTCACGGCAGTGTAATCTCTCTAAACACAAGGCTTTTGGCTGTCTTCTTTACAGTTGTATTTTTAGTGACTACCTCTTGCACCTGTTAAGTGTTTGATAAAGATTGTTGGATGAATGATTGAGTGAACCTGTAAATGAATTCATGTTGGGGTGACTGTCAGTAAGCATTCTTTCATCATCCATATGTGTGTGTAAATTCTGGGGAGAATGCTAAGATATTTTTGTTTGGCTTTTCCTCTCAAGGACCACTTGCCACTATTGGAGGGTCACACATCCTGCTATAGCCCCTCCCCAACCCTCCATCTTCCTCCATTCATTGACTTTAGAAATAGCATACATTTCTAATATATTGAATAATAGTTAACTTTAAGCTTTAATGAAATAAATCTTAAAGAATCAAAACAATTATACAAATATATACTGAGGGTCTACTATGTGCTAGATTTTCTTTTCACGTTTCCAATATATCAGAAATTCCTTATGTTCTATTCTTCCATATCTGAGGACTTAAGCTTCTCCCAGGTTATCTCTCAATAAGAATTCTTCCCATTATCCTAAATAGCTTCAATATACATGGCTGTCCTCTGGAGTTTGATTGACTCAGAAAGTTTTCACTTCTAAAATCTTAAATCTCCAATATAACCTCTTAACTTTTCAGCTCTCATTCTCTCTTACTGAGGTGGCATTGAGACCATTAGCTATCAGACCACCTTCTGTTTAACTTACGCGCTCCCTGCCTCAGACACTATAATACAGCTTTTCAACCATTTTTCTGTCAGCATCCTCAATTTGTGTCTTTAATTCCACAACTCTGGGTCAATCAGTCTAGCTCCTTAGCTTTTCAGTTTCAACAGCCACTTTACTGACCAACATAGAAGAACCAATACAAGTATGAAGACTATTGACACATGGAGTTTTGAGGTTTCTGATTCCTTCATTCAACCATATTTCTTGTTTACAGGATTTGTGCATAGATTAGATGTGGAACATGAAAGAAAAAGAATGTCAGCACTGCAAAACACCACAACCTGAAGGTCTAAGTCTTATTCTTAGAATGGAAAGAAACATAATCTCCTCGTCTTCCAAACTCTCGACCTACAGCTTTTTTTTATGAGCCAACTCTGGTTTCATTCTCTCTGACTCAGGAGAACAAATACATAATTACCATACTTCCAACCAGAGTTAATATTTCTATTTTTACTCTAGATTCTATCCCTTCTCCTGCAAGAGCTTGTGCTACAAATTTTCCCCTTTATGTTAGTTTCAATGTTCCTTCTCTATTGGCTCTTCTCCCTCAACATATAAAATGGTTGAGCCTCATTTATTTTAATTTTTTTTTCCTTTTGACTTTGAAAATTCTTCCTTTGTACTTCCCTTTCTTTTAGTCTTTTGCATTGAAAGTAATTACTCTGGTTATTTCCACTTTTTTTTTATCACACTTCAGTCCTCAAAACTAGTGTATATTATGATTCCTATTCCTACCACATTCCATTGCTAAACTCTCTAATGTTGCCAGTGACCCCTGCATTTTCTAGTCTAAAAGATAATTTTCAGTCCTTGTCTTTCTTAATCTTCCCCTGTAATCTGCTTTTATTCTTAAAATATTCTTCCCTACTAACTTTCCAAAACACTAGTTGCTCTGGATTTTCATTAAATCGTTATGGTTTCTCCAAGAAGATCATTGTCAACTTAAAGAATTACATCTACTCTACCTTCCTCTTAAAATTTTGGTCTGGATGAGGACTCTAGACCCTCTCTTTTTCCTTTCACTGCTTTTACACTAACTAGATGATCTCATTCATTTTCTCATGAATCTTTTCTATTTTACTGGCCTATATTTATGTTCAACTGCCTCAAAAAAAATTTCTTCTGGCTGTTTTACAGATATCTCAAACTCAGTATATTTAAAATTGACCTCATTCCTCACCGACAATGATAATATCAAGTGTTTCTTCCCTAGTGCTTTCCATATTGTGATGGTAAAACACACCCAAGCAAGAAAGAGCATGGGTATCCTTGATTTCCTTCTCATTCATCTAATGCATTCAGCTATTTGCCAGGTCCTGCTGAGGCTTTACAAGCTGAGTTGCTTTCAAAACTACTTTGACTGAATTTTCACCATCTTTACCATTGTTACCTGTATTACAATGGTTCTCATAATTTTTTCTCACAAACGTATGATTCCCTAATAGGTTTCTCCAGTTCCAGTGCAGCTTTCATTTCCAGTATGAACTTCCTAGGACTGGTAGGGTCAACTTTCAGCACAAGATAATAGTGGAAAGAATATGGTCTTTGATGTCAGACAGACAAGAGAAAGATGTATGCTTTCCATATCACTCAAAATACCCCCAAACCTTGCTTCTACATATCTGATGGGACTCTTTCTAACTACCCGCACCATATGTATCCCATCTTACCTAATTTAGTCTTTTTATCTGAACCTAATTAGTTTGTGCATGTACCCATGCCACTGAATGTGTTGGTCTCCCTGTGTTGAGGGATTCTCCATGAAACTTACATACTTCCAAAAGTCTTAATTTCAACCTTTCCCAGTTCCTTGTCATTTGTACCCAATTCTTCTCTGGGTAGGAGAGAGAGAAGGAATACCTCTCTGGTATTACCCCAGATGTTTGCCTCTGCTGTTGGATGGTGTGATTCTTGGGAACCCTGTTTATCTTATAGCAGCAGATTCATGGAACATAGTGGGGGACTCAGTATTTATTGAATGGATGGATACACGACTACTTATCCAATATACTTCACAAAATTGATATTTACATAGAAAAGTAATAATTTTTATCTAGTATTAGTTCGTCTCATTTGATATGATTGATCTCAAAATTTTTAAGGATCCTATTTTTGTTGATTTGAATTCTAACAAAATAAAAACATAGTAGATAAAATAATTGTCATGTAATATTTTGAAGGGAAACATATGAGGCATTTCCTTTACCATGGAAATTTGGGTAAAATCTATTCATATTAGAAAATGATACCTTAATCTAAAAGAATACACATAGAAGCAATTATGTTAGTTAGAGATTTAGAATAATAAAACTGAAATATTGAATCAAAATACATCTTACAAATTTGAAATTGAGTTCACCCACCAGTTAAAATAAGCTTAATCAGCCTTGACATTTCATTTTCTTATTGTCTTGTCATATTTTCCCCCAAATTAAATTGATATATGAAGTAGTATTTTTCTCATTTTCTAAGAACTCAAGTAAAAATAGAGTCATAGTTCAAACTGTTCTCCTCAGTCATTCAGTCACTTATGCCAAGGTTTATCTTTTACCTGTGTGGCACACACAAAAATAAATAAATAAAAGTTTTTGCTTATACTGTATCACACTGTGTAATCACTACTGAGTATGAATTTGTTTGACTCAATACAACATTCTTCACATCAATTATAAGCTTGCAAAGTACTTCATTATATGTTACTCCAGTCCTGCTTAGAATAAAGTGGAACATTTTTATAGAGTGCTTTCAGGGAAATTTGTTGCTTTTCTTCAAGACATTGACCTTCTGCTCTCTCCCAAACTGCCATTCTGCAGTCTTTTTATATACCTATTTTCTTTTTTAATGTGAAATACAGATGGAATTGAAGAGTGGAATATTGAGCTTCCGGTTAAATACCAGTCTTTCCTTCACACAAGTGGATCTACGGCTTGGGCTGTCCTATTGTGATGGAAAGTGGAATAAAGTGATTATTAAAAAGAAAGGTTCCATCATATCAGCAAGCATGAATGAACTGAGGGAACGTGTTTCACAGTCCAGAGCCCAACCACTGTTGGTGAATTCCCACATCTATGTTGGAGGAACCCCACAGGAGCTGCAGGACTCTTATAAACACCTGAGTTTGGAACAAGGTAAATTCCATCTGGAAGAATTCCCAAATAAGTACAGCTCTGGTCCTATCAGGTTTTAGTGGCTTTGTGTTTTAAGTTTTAACAACAGAATCTGTTTGGAAGCAATAGCTACCTGCCCTCGTTTTTGAAGCTCTAAAGAAATCAGAATGTTTCTTCAAATAGTTTTGTACATTGCCCTTAAGACTGTACCCTCACAACTACTTATAATCAATATACTTATTCTAATTTGTCTTCAGCAAATATAACTAATTTATGTATATATTTTCTCATGTAGTTTCTGGTTCTTTCAGATACTGATCATTATCTATATTCACAGATGAAAAACATAGATTAGGTGTGCACAGCTCAGAAAAATCCCATTAAATTCACTAGGAATTTTTTCTGGCATGACTGCTAATTGTGTCTGCATTTCCATGGAGCTCTCCAATAGCAAAGCACAGGAAAGGGTGGGTTTAGTTGAATTTTAAGCATACTGGTGAAAAATCTATGTTTCATTTATTATTAATAACTACAAATGAAAAAATGCATGAGTGCATGACTTGTAACTAAAGGAAGCGTTTAATTCATATAATGAATTTGAACATAATCAGAGAAATTATTAATTCAGAAAAGCTAATAGTAGCTGAGGGTCTTCTGTGTGCAGAATTCATGGTTCTGAAAGCTTTACATGAGAATAAGTGGGTCAACTCTTCATAACAAGCCCCTCTGTTCGGTATTATTATTTAAATCCCCATTTTACAGATGAGGAAACTGAAGAACAAAGTAAACTCCCCAAGGTCACATGGCCAGTAAGCAGAGAGCAAGCCTTTCTGTCTCAGTAAGATGGGTGTCAAAATCCCCTCTCCTTATTATAATCAGGTGTTCTCTTTTATGGGCATTGACCAGTGTTCCTTTTCTACAAATTGGGGAAAGCACAGAAACTGCTAGTTTGTGACTGAGCATGCTCCCATATAGAAAATGTTCTCTACATATTTCAAAATCTGTGTACCACGAATGGTTAAAATTTCCATGAAGCAGTCTTTGCCTATTTGGTAAGTACGTAAAGATTTAAATGCCTCTGAATAGAAAATATATGGCAAGCTCTAAGGAGACTTTTAGAAGGGTACTAGTAAGGAGTTAATGAATATCTGGGGTGTAAGACAGTAATGACATTTTCAAGGCACTTAAGATGTAATAGCAGCTAAAAATATTACATTCATATAAGGGCTTCTCCTGGTTTTCAGGTTTCTGAGGTTAGAAAGAACTTGAAAACCCTTTATATGAGCAAGATTACTTGATCCTACTTACATCTAGGAAATAAACCCCCTGCATAAGTGCAATTATACTTTGGAAAGTACAAAAACCCCATTACAGTGATGGACATAGAAACTTGGCTTTAGCCAAATTTTAACTGAAATTATAAGATGATCGTGATAGAAGTTTAACACATCAACATAAACCCAATGGGGATAATTTAATCTATACTATGACTAAGTCTGTGGTACTGAAAGATATTTTATTTATGGGTAATACTAAATTTTTATCATTGCAGTATCATACATATCAATGGTTCTCAAGCCACTGATAAAATATTGTAGTAGCTGGAACATAGTAAGAACTCAATAAAATGAGCTGTCATTATTATCACTAGTCACGATACATTGGAATCTCCTGGAAAGGTTATTAAAAATTCAGATTTTATGACCCTATTCCCTAAGATTCTGAATCAGATGCTTTGAATGATACTAATCTATATAGGTAGCTTCATGTTTTATACAGTGATCAGGAGAATATTCAGCATATGGGGGTGCTGCCTAAATGTAGTAAATTGCAATTAAAATTAATCATGTTCACTTATTGTATTTTTCTTTCAATCCACTCTCAAATGATCTTAAAAATATTCTGTGCTTCTTAATTAGCACCTTTTTGCAGAGGTTCTACTTTGTGGTCATATTAGGCCTATTTTTTTGTACCCATTAATGTTATAATCTTCTTTTGAATCACATGCAAATTAACTTTCCTCTGTAGTTTGGAAATGCTGGGCAACCTAATTTGCTAAAGGGTGTGTCACCTCAGATCATGGGTATTTACCTTAGAACTACCACTCTGGGTTACTGTTTACTTCCAGTTGGGGGCTAAGGTGCTATAGCTCATGGGATTGCAGATTAGGTTCTGACCCAAGCCCTGTGTGGAGAAGGCAGGAGTAGGTAGGGACTGGAAGCCAGTCTTCCTACCACCAGTGCCCCCATGATGGGCTGCCTCCCCCAGAAGGGCTACTATCTTTCTAATTTGTCAACTTAAGGTCCTGGGCCACCTTTTAGTTATTCAGAGGCCTGCGAGCTGGGAGTCATTTTTGATTCTTAAAAGCAAGCAAAGGAGACATCTCCATTTCTCCCATAGACAGACCCTTTCCCCTCTTCCTATCCTGACACCTCCTTCAAATTTTGAAGATAATTGAAGAGTATTTCTGGTGGAGATGATTCTGGTGGTGCAGAGTTGGAAGAATGGTGACTTGGTTGGACAAACTGTCTTGTTTTAGTACAATGAGGACCACACACTAGAGCTCAGGAATCTTCACCTCCACGACCTGAGGCCAGAGTACCACTTCCTAAGGAGGATTGATACTGAGAAACCTTATCTGATGACCCCCAGGACCTTTTTCTTTATCTCCAGAGTGAAGACTACCTCTGTGGCCTTTCCCAAATTTAAAATTCCATCCTGTGATTTAATTTTTAAGACATTTCTTTTTTTATTTTTCATTTTTTCAATTGTAGTGAAATGTACATAAAATTTACCATCTTAGCCACTAAGTGTACAATTCAGTGGAATTAAGTATAGCTACATTGCTGAGCAACCATCAACATCATCCATCTCTGGAACTCTTTCCACTTTGCCAAGCTGAAGCCCCCCCTTTAAATAATAATGGGACTTATCTTGTAACAGTGCTTATATGTTTGCCAAAGCTGCCATTCCACGGTTCATATTTACGTTGTTGGGGAAAGTAGGGTACAGAGAAGTTAGGTAACTGAACTCCAAGCCATTGGAATATTGCTGCTGGTAAAGAAATCAGAATTCTTAACTTCTGAATTTCCAAGCAGATGCTTTTATATTGAGCTTCATTGCTTTTAGTTCAACTCAGCCAACTTACTGAGTGTCTGCTGTGTGTTCGAGATAGACAAACAGTATCGATCAGTCAAGCCTGAATACTAGCAAAGACATTCTGAAAGGAACTAGACTGCAATCTAATGTGTTAGAAGACATAATAAAACATCATATAAATGCTGGAGTAAACAATATGGTCATTGTTATTATTAGCTTATTTTACTGTTAGGCCTTGCATTATGTTTTATTTTCTCTTCCAGCTGATGTGCTTTAATGTTGAAAAAAGCAAAGCATGTGTTTAGGGCCTTTCAAACTTGGCAGTATTTTGTTCAGAAAGAACGTGTGTGCACGCTCTCTCAAGCTCATTCTGTCTCTTCTTTGACAATTTTGTGCGGTGTTCTGGGAAGAGTGCTGTCACCCCTCATTGAGGTGGTCTCTGTTTACACAAAATAGCATGTAATTCAGAGCCACTGGTACTTCCTGACTGACTGGATGCCTGCCGGTCCTCTAACAAAAGAGCAGTGTATACTCCTCACCCATTTCTTCCACATTCCCTGGTAAATTTCCCAGAACTCCACCAGGCTGTGGCCATTGGAAAGTCAAGTGGGCACAATACACTTTCCGAGAAACCTCTGGGTGTTGTCATTGCCGGAGCTGAATTTTACCCCTGTCATGTTACTGTGAACGGAAAGCTGGTGACCATTGTCTAGAGTCAAAACTATGGAACTTGGTGAAAATGGTGGCATACAGTGATGGCTCCTCTGTATGCTTATTTAATTGGGACTTCATTCTATAACTCTGAAATGATTCTATAGATTTCATGTCAATATCTCAGGATTCTAGTACATTTTAAAACTACATTTTCCCTCCTGCTATCTTGTATAATAATCCTCAAAGGATACTTTTCCTCCTGTGAACTTGCTAAATACTTGCGCTCCTTCAAATCTTATTTTTAGCATTAAAACAATGATTCATATAGGGAATGGAATTTTCCAGAATTGAGGGACATGTGGCTACCCCTCTACCATAAGGTCTAATTGCCTACATTTTGTTTCATAAGAATAAACAGAAACAGAAAATGTGGGCCTAAAGAAGTATAATAAATACTTTCAAGCACATATAATCCAGCTGGATTATAACGATCACCTTGTATATTTTTTCTAATCTAATACGTCCACATGACAACTTAGCCCGGTAAAAAGCAGAAGGAGGCATAAAGGATTTCTGAAATGGGCTCAAAAACTTAAAAATTGTCTCCACAAACCCCCACACCTCATCAAAACGTAGTACTGCTGAGAACAGAAATGATTGGTAATTAATGACTCAAGCCTTTTATGTGCTATTAATCCCTTACTATTTGCTAGGTTTCGGTGGTTGCATGAAGGATGTTAAATTTGCACGGGGTGCTGTCGTTAACTTGGCATCTGTGTCCAGCAGTGCTGTCAGAGTCAATCTGGATGGGTGCCTATCAACTGACAGCGTCCTTAACTGCAGGGGAAATGACTCCATCCTGGTTTACCAGGGAAACGAGCTCAGTGTTGACGAGAGCGGTCTGCAGCCTTTTACAGGTACTGTGGAGGTGTTCTGAATTAAATGTTACATGTCTCCCACGTGTCGCCTCTTCCCTCCCTCCTAGCCCACCGCTAGTCTGTATGAGTAATATTTTATTCTTTCTGCTGCTTATTTCCTTTTAAGAGTACCTGTATCGAGTGATGGCATCACATGAGGGAGGTTCTGTCTACAGTGATTGGAGTCGGGGCCGTTCAACAGGAGCAGGTAAATAGTATTTCTCTTAAAACTGATATGTGCACACACATGCACGTGTTTTTGCATCTATGTCCATACATGTAAGTTGAAGAAAAGACCATATTACCCTGAAGCAAGTTGTAGGTTTGTCATCTTAGGACAGAGCACGCGCAGGTTGGCGAATGTCAGTGGCTAAAATGCTGAGGAGGTCAGTGTTTTGATTAGTCAATTATTTAATAAGTGTTTGCTCAGGTTTGAGTCTTTCCTCTTCAGATTGTCTCAAGGATTTGGTAAGCCTGTGTCTACAGTGTTATACATCTGAGGACAGGAAACTTTTATAGATTGTGTAGAACCCAAGAAGCTGGAATCAGGATTGATTGCCATGCGTGGGGGCAGCACCCTCTTGCCTCTCTCCCATAGAAGGTACATTGGAAACCTGTGCCCTGGTCAAAAGCAGATATGTCTTTCATCATATCGTGGCAGACCATTGCCATGGTGGAGACTATTAGGATCTTTGAATGACTCTCCCAGAATAGAAATTGCTGACTGGTCTAAATTTCTTGACTTGGAGGGGAAAACTGCCACGAGATAGAATATATTAGACTGAATCTCAGACAACCGCGTTACAAGCGGTCTGTACTTCTCACAGTGACCACAACATCCTTCCACGTGATACCATCACAAGAAGGTGTGCATCATGAAAAGTTTTGTGAATCAGTAGCCTTTTACCTTTTGGGGTCAAATATTGGTCAGGGAGTCAAATACATTTCAAAAGACTGCCATGTAAGTCTTTCAAAGGAAGTTTATCCTTAACAAGTCAGAGTTTGTTGAAAGGTGTGTTTTTCACCAAGATTTTCTCTCATACTTACCATTAACCAGGGGCTACTAACACAAACAACTTTTGAGAAATCTTTTTGATCTAAGATAATTAAATACCGAGATGGGCTATTAAGAATCTCTTTTTTTTTTTAATTTTCTGAAGTTTATTTTTTTATTTTTTTAATAATTTATTTGTTCAGTGTTCCAAGATTCATTGTTTATGCATCACACCCAGTGCTGCATGCAATATGTGCCCTCCTTAATACCCACCACCAGGCTCACCCATCCGCCCACCCTCCTCCTTTCCAAAACCCTCAGTTTGTTTCTCAGAGTCCAAAGTCTCTTGCTTTATCTCCCTCTCTGATTAATCCCAGTTCACATTTCCTTTCCTTCTCTTAATGTCCTCCATGTTACTCCTTATGCTCCACAAGTAAGTGAAATCATTTGATAATTGACTCTCTGCTTGGCTTATTTCACTCAGCATAATCTCCTCCAGTGCCATCCATGTTGATACAGAAGTTGGGTATTCGTCCTTTCTGAGGGAGGCGTAATATTCCATAGTATATATGGACCATATCTTCTTTATCCATCCATCAAAGCTTTTCGCCTACAGATTTTCCAGAAAAGGACAACATGACACTTTCCCAGGATGATTTAAATTGTCATCTATTTATAGGCAAGACAATGAGCCAAAAGATCTTTTAAAATCCGTTTCAACTTCAGAGCTTGGAGAAAGCTGTGAATACTGGCTTATCCTCCACCCCTCTTTCACCTCCTCTACTTTATTAACAAATACGCTCTAAAGCCTTTTTTCAGCCTCAGTCAGCAACATAAATAGGTGTCTAGAAAGTGCATTACTCGCATGGCTTAATAGTCCCCATTTTGCGTATCATGGAGAAAGTATGCAAATAGAGTTCTGAATTTATAGCAATGATCTGACCACAAAGTCTTCTGCCATAAATTCATATTTACAATCTGACCACAACAGTGAGTAGCTACATGCTCCCAGGGGTTGGAGAATAATTGCACTATTTAATTATTTTTGAGTCAGTTTTGCTCTGTCCCTTATGAGAAGGCCATCTGTTAGACGGCACTGTACTTTTCCCTGTACCACATTTCAGAACTAATAAAATCAACATCACTCCCGTTGTCCCTTTGCTTGCATCCTGATTGTGTGGCCTGTGGGTTTTCTGTGGGTGCCCGTGGTGTTTTAACAGCACAGACACTGTTTCTCCACCTCTGTGCTTCTCCTACACTCTATGTTCACTTTGTTTCCCTTGAAGCTGTCCTGTTTTATCGGTCCGAACAGTAAAGTCAGAGCAGGAGGATATTTGATATGGGAAAACCAGAGTGATCCTCCATTGATGGGGCTCAGGAGTCCACTGGCAGCTCAGGGCAGCCTCTCATCCATCATCCTGCCATGGAGTTTCTTGGGTTTTTCTCAGTGTTCCCAGAGCAGTCAGCTGTGATGAAGTTGTTACTGATCAGAACTGTAGAAATCTCTAATAAATAGTTAAAGGTTATGGATTTTTAAAATTAGGGGACTCGGCTCGTGAGTGAGGTTCTGCATCCCCTTCCAACCTCATTTTGTGTTATTGTTCCTGAGATACTCTGAAGAAAATATCTCCGAAAGTGATTTTGTATAATCTCTAGGGCGCCACTTTTTTACCCAACAAAATGCAATCAAGAACTTACCCTCTATATCATATCTGGTAGAACTTTGCTTTTTCAAAATTAATTTGAAAAACTATTGAATTGGGAAAATTAGATCAGATGTTCAGGTACAAGACAATCACATTTGTGATTTTTTTTTGGCTAATACTCTGAAGATATAAAAGTGTCAAACCACTATGTATAATAACAGTCTAATTATCTTGCTTCAAAGGGGTACATCATTATATTGTTTGAACTTGTTATCTGCCTACCATCCACCTCCTTCTTTATGAGTGATGTTTAAAACATTTCTGGTACGTTAAATGTTTTTGGAAAACCTGGACTAGATTTGAAAGAACGTTATGTCGATGGAGTTTTGATGGTTTTGAAATATCGCTTAAACTGAATGGCTCAAGATGTGCAGTCATATTAAATCAGTGCTGAAAAGTTACAACTCTAATAAATTGTATTTATGCTAATGGTTGAGTCTGATTTACTGCGGCCATTAAAAGTGAAGAATAGGGGAAATAGTCTTCTGAGAACGGCCATTTTCCCTGTTTTTCTCTTTTATTCTTTCACAGCTCCACAAAGTGTGCCAACTCCCTCAAGAGTCCACAGCATAAACGGATATAGCATTGAGGTGACCTGGGATGAACCTGTTGTGGTGAGAGGTGTAATTGAGAAGTACATTCTCCGGGCCTACGGTGAGGATGACCCCGGTTCACTGCGCATGCCCTCTGCCAGTTCGGAGCTTGTCAATATCAGCACCCTCACGGGCAAAGGTGATTCGTTAGGGAGTAGATGTTATTAATATTCGTTTTGACTTTACATAAAATCATTGTTTGAGGGATTTTTTTACCCCCAAAATGAGCGAGTCATATATTTTTCTCTGATTAAAAACAGCAAGAAACACCTAATGAGATGGAAGTTTATATCTACCTAGGATAAAAAGGATACCTCTATAATACTAATGGGCTCTTATGGATAGCTCATCCCAGGGTTGATACCATCTCTTCCCCGAAAGGTATGATCACGGGTGGCTGTAGCCTTTAACACTCCACACACCTCCAGTAGGGGTCCTATGTGTACCTACAGGACCAGCCTACCTATTTCACCATGCAAAAATGTACTCTTTGGGACCAACCCAAGTTCACAGCACCATTATGTATTGGAAAATTGTTGATTAAAGCTGATTATGTCAAGGTAGAGGAGTATGAGAGCACCAGCAATTTGATTGGCGAACCAGTGAATCAATTTCTCACAGGGCACCATGCCAGCCGTGCAGAATGATTGCAGGGTAGCATGCTCGTACGTAGCACGCACGTCCCGAACTCAAATGCATGCATATGCGGTAAGGCAGCAGTTTGCAGCTTCATGAAATGTTCAAGCACATTGATATGGAAAGTCAGATTTGAGCTTTTGACCAAAAAAAAGTAAAATACATCAACAAATTCGAATGAAAAAAATTTTCCTCTGACAAAGAATTTTATAACTTGAAAAACTATATGGATTTTAGTAGGCTTTATTATCTTTCTATGGCTATTGGTCAATCCCATCTAGCCTTCACTTTTTTAGATACCTTAGAAACTACCACTGGAATTGATAACCAATTAAACAAAATTGCACATCTTCCGGTTTCTTCTTCCCTAGTTTACTCACCTGATGAAACCCAACCTCATGAAGCCCATAGTTTGCCTTTGCCAAGGCTACATATTGAAACTAAGTGGGCTGGAAAGAAAAACTGAGCGGTTTGTCACTACAAATTCTCAGTCCTCATTTTTAAATGGGCACTTGATAATGATGCCAACCCTACCATATTTCTATAATCTCCTTTATATATAATATAGCTCCTTCTATAATAAGCTTCAATATTTTAGATTTTCCCAAACTATCTAAATTCTAAGCTCCCTTCCTCTCCCAACTCAACTGATGATCTTATGTATTAGGTTGTCTTAGACACCTAAGAAGAAACAGAATCTTAGAGGATTTCTGTCTCTTTTACTGACAAACATGTATTAATTGCATTTCTCTGAGTGATAGGGTTGTTATTAGGGGTTAAATGCAATAATGCTTGCTAAAACATTCAAAATTCTTTTTGGCACATTATAAGCATTTGCCATCATTATTGTCTTTTTTTCACTTTTTTCTTTTATTTTCTGTTTTTACAAAGATTTCCTTATCCTATAAAAATACAAAATTTTCCAAAGTCCTCTGGACCCCAACACTTCCTGCCTTTTCAGAGATGTGGCTGGTAACTTTTCTCCCTCCCACTGGTTTTTTAACCTCTCTCCATGTGGTTCAGAAGCTGTGGCCCCAGGACCAGCATCAGTAGCATCACCTGAGACCTCATGATTAATGTAAATTCTACAGCCCACCCCATGTGCTGAATCAGCACTTCTGGAGGCAGAGCTCAGCAATCCTTGTTTTAATAAGCTCTTGCCATCTGATACTGAAGCATGCTAAAGTTGGAGAACCATTGCCCAGATGAATTCTTCCCAGGACCATTCAAATTCTTTTAACTCCCATTGTTAAACAGACTTAAACCAATTATTAAAGACCTTCGTTTTATTTAAATTCATTTCCAACTATGGCTCCCTCTCTCCTCTTTCCAAACTTGCTTCTAGCAAGAAGGATTTATGGATGGTGCCCCCATTTCTTCACTTTATGGGGCTTTTGCACACTTGCCTTGTTAAGGACACCAACAATTTCCATATTTACTTTTCTAAAGAACACTACGGTCTTGGCTGCTCAACATCATTCTACATAGTAGATTTCTCACCATTTTTTTGAAGTATTTCTTTGGTTTAATGACTCCTCTGTTAACCTCCCAGTTCTGGTGTCCTTTCCTTATTCCTTCTGAAGTTCAACTCTACATTTTGGAGAACCTCAGGGTTTAGACCCAGAATCTTTCATTCTCTCTCTGTTTTTCTGCAGTCCTGTTCCAGGAATCTCATCAATTCCCACAGCATCAAATACCATAGAGCTGGTACTAACTCCTCAGTCCACATTCCACCTAAGTCTCCCAATGTGTGTATTTAACAGGAAGTTGGAAAGATGGACATTTCTAACAGATGCCTCATAAGCTCTGAACTGACTATATCCAAACCTGAATTCCTACCCCTGCTGCATCCTCAGTATCAATAAATGGCACCTCCAGGCACCCAGTTAATCAAGCTTAGAAAATTTTTCTCAACTTTTCATATTCTATTCATGCCTCATATCCATGTTTACTGACCGATATTCCAAATTATGTGTTAAATTCATTTATCTCTCCCCTTACCTATGGTCTAAGCCAAACCACTACAATCTCTTACCTGGGCAATGGCAGTACTATTCTTTCCTACTAACCCCACCATAAGTCCATCCCACAAAGCAACCAGACATCATGTCCCTCTCCTCGGATCCTTCAGTTGCTTTCCACTGCCTCTCTTCAAATCTTATTTTGTCTCATTCTTTCCTCATTCTCTGGATTTCCAACCTTTGTTATTATAATTAATACGATTTTTAAGTCCATATATAAATCTTTGAAGGAATTCCTGACAATAATGGTAACATAGATATCTCAAAATGGAACAACTGGGTCAAAGGCTATTAATAAATTATATATTCTTGGATTTTGAAGTCAAGCAGACATTGATACAAAACTTGGCTACCTAACCTCCCTGAACTTTGGGGAAGTTTTGTGTCCTCTTGGACCTTTCTTTAATGTCTTAACCTATACAATGAGAGAATAATGCTTATCTTGGAAGAATATTAAAAAATATTAAGTATGATATTCTAGATGTAATGCTTTTTACTTATATCAACTTGTAAAAATCAGTTAAGACATGTGTGTTTCTGATTCCCTGTGAATTAATGGGAATGTCAGGAACAAATGAATCTATGTATATGTAAAGCACATAGGACAGCTCGTGATGCATGGATTGCACCATTTAAATGTTAGCTATCAGATATTTTAAAAAATATTTTATTTATTTTACAGCGAGAAACACAGCTAGAGAGGGAACACAAGCAGAGGGAGTGAGAGAGGGAGAAGCAGGCTTCCCGCCCAGCAGGGAGCCCGATGTGGGGCCTGATCCCCGGTCCCCGGGATTATGACCTGAGCCGAAGGCAGTCGCTTAACCAACTGAGCCACCCAGGCACCCAGCTATCAGATATTTTTAAACTCTGTAGCATAATGCTTAACATATAATTTCTCAAACTAGGATACTTATTTGTATACGATCAAATATATGCCAAAAAGGCTGTACAAAATATACTTAAATGAGTAAGCACAGTGTAAGAGTGTACCTTTCATTTCATCCTAGTTGAGCAAGTCTTTTTTTAAAGTTTATAAAAACTTTGTAATTTTTCAAAATATATCAGAATATGGTTTTAATTGGGTTTATTTGTTTACTAGAGACATTAAGTATGTTCAGTGTTTACTGGTCATTTGTACTTCTTTTATGGCATTCCTAGCAGGTTTCATTGTCAATTTGTCTGCTGGAAGACTCACATTTTTCTCATTGATTTAAAATATCTCTTTACATATGAGGACTATCAAACTTATGTTTGACTTATTATTGCAACACTCATCATTATTCATTTTTCTTTTATTTTTATTTGCATTTTATTAAAAACATTTTCTTTAGTTAATGTAACATTTGAAATTTTTTTGGTAATTTGAAAAAAATCCGTATACTCCATTTGTTTATATTGGACATGCCATATTGATAATATATAGTGCATATTCACTGAATTAGTAATTCTAAATCAGAAGTAAAATCATATCAGAAACTGGAAACAGAGAAGCTTTACAAATGATACCAGCCTCTCTTAAGATTCTGAAGGCTAGGCAGAGGAAAATAACCCCCCAGATTGAAAACCAGTGCAATATATTATTGGATGTTTTTCTAGGGCATGTCAATTGTGTAAATGGTGTGCAGAGAAAATGAAGTTAGAGAACCACTGACCGATTATTATTTATTTTTATATAGTGAATCTGTAGAAAACTAAGGAAAAAGTCTCAACTATTAATGCAATTTTGATAGTTTCTCTTCCGGAAACTTGCTTTTTCTTTGCCTTTTCCTTTTGCTTATTATTTTACATTCACTATTTATATTTTAATGTTCAAAGTCACATTGTTTTAATTATATCTCTATAAATAATACTTTGATTTAACTTTATATTCAACTTGAATTGGGAGTTTAGCTCATCCACATTTATTTTTATAATTCCTACAATTGCTCTTATTTCTGCAATCGTATATTATGCTTTCTGATTTTGTTATTGTTTTTTTTAATACTTTTTAAACTATTTTTTTATTTTTTGTTCTTGCCTGTGTGGAATATAAATTCTTTAACTTTTTATCCTCAAGGGTTTAAAGGTATATCTGCTGTTCACAATTGTGAAATAGACAAGGATATATGTAGGAAGTAATCTTAAAGATTATGTAACATTTAACAGTAAAAGAAAAGAATACCAGAAAGCGAGGTAGGGATAAGGAAGTACAGTCAGAGAGCTGGATTCGGTGGCGATGGAAGGGGTGTGGAAATTGGATAGTGGCAGCCGCTTTTTCATTTGGTTGAGATGACAAGGTATTGGGGTAAGTAGGTCATGACCAGTTTTGTGATTGATCTTAAATTAATCCCCCTTAACCATTTCTGAAGTGACTTTAGTGAGGTTGCAATGTTTACTTTTGGTTGTTAGAGTGGTATTTCTTTGACAGAGACAATGCCAGTACTTGATGTGCAAGGTAACTTAGCTTTAGTGGTTCACATAAGTTTCTTTGCCAATTAAGTTGTAGTAAAATGTGTTGGCATCTTTTCATATATTCCTTTCCGTTATATAGCATGCTCTTTTATTCTTCAGACATAGGTCCTTCTTTGGCTTGGAAAGTTTGCTGTTGTATATATCATTATCACTTCTGGTAAGAAATGGCAATTTTCAATATTATCTATTTTTGCTTCCAGAATACAGCTTGTAGAATCAAATCAATCTAGGGTCAAATTCCAGCTATGTCATTTGTTTACTGTATGATCCCAGCTACACGAAAAAACATATCTCTGTATCAGAGTTCCTTCACCTATAAACATTTATGTTATGGAATTGTTGTGAAGATAAAAAAGTGAATTGCCTCTATAGAATATTTTGCTGAGAAACAAGCACACAGTGAATGTTCAACAAATTATCTTTATACTCCCTAGCCTCTGAATTCTAAGTCATGACTTGGTAATTGTTTTCCTTCTCATTTTCTGATTTTTCATTATAGATTCTGCTCTTTGAACCTTTTAAACTGATTTTTAAATTTTTCTGTCTCTGTCTTTTTTATGAACTGTATTTGTTTCTCCTCTCATCCAGTTCACCTGGATTTCTGCCTACCTCTCAGTATTCTCAGTTTTCATCCCTGTCGTTTACCACTTACCTTCCATCTGTGGTTTCATGGACTCCAAGTTCTTTTAGATCTTATTAGTAGCATGAAACTGATAAACTTAAAAATTTTACAGGTTTCCTGAATTCAGTCTTTCCCAAAGCATAATAATCTTCACTAGGATTTCTATGCTCTCTTCATACTTTTGAGTCACAGATGTTCTTCCTGTTGGCAATGTACCCCCAACTCCCACATCCATAGTTCACTTGCCCCATCCCTAAATTTACCTTCAGACTAAATGCTTGTTCAGAAAAACTAAATCATTTTCAAATCACCTTACTAGGCATTTAGTTTCTGTTAACAAAAACCTGCACTGGGATTATGCCAGGTCAGTTAAGGTAAAATTGCAGTAGCCTCATGACAATAAATAAATCTCAACACCCTTTTCCCTAGTATTCGGTGAAGGAGGCCGAGAACCTGTAGGCATTCTATACCCAGCTGGGGTTTGGGTTGGCCGTGGGCTCTCCTTCCAGTAGTCCATTTGTTTTTGCATGGTGTCCTTCCAGGTATTTCTAAATCTTTGGTCTTTCATTGGTATTCTTCTAAGGCTGTTGTTCTCCACCATGAATGTGCACTGAGCTGCCTAGGGAGCTTTAAAAAAATACTAATGCCCAGGCTCCACCTGCAAAGAGTCTGATTTTTTGGTTTAGGATGGAGCCTGAACCTTGATATCTTTAATGTCTGAAAATAATTCTCTTACACAACCAGTATGGGGAAACACTGGAAAAGGGAGGATTTTGACACCATGATCAAGTCTCAATTTTACCCAGAAATGCTTGTGGCAACTTTCACCTCCCAACTGAAATATGAAAATGTAGGACAAAAAAAGATAAATGTCTATATAAAAATGATAAAATATTAAAATTAAGTAGATAAAATTAGCAAAGGAAAATCACAGGTCAATAAAAATTAAGTGCCTGAGTATTGGGAAAAGGTAGAAAATTGTGGTCACAAAAAATGCAGGAAGCAAAAGGGAAAAAAATGAATATTAACTAAGAGCACTGGAAGAATAGAATAGTGGGGCAGAATATTTACCATTCATGAATTTGGCTACCCAAGGATTAAATGAGATAAATCCCAGTAGCAGTGAAGAGTCCAAGGGTTAACAGCCCCACTCAGGAGCAAATGGGCCCCTTTGGGCTACAGGGTCTGGATTCTGTGCCCTTTGAAGGCCAGGGTTCAGAGAGGGGAGTTCTTGAAAGTTCATTTCCTCAGCTGGAGCCTCAGGGTAGAAAGCCCTGCAGTTATCACTCCAGTGTATCTTTAGACTTGTTGCAAAGGGCTCCAATTAACTCTAGTAGCTTTTGCTGATTTTCCCTCCAGCCCTGTTAACATGCGAAGTAGCTTCCCAGACAGACAGTCCTGGCATTTCCCTTCAAACCAAGGGCTGCTCAGAAACTGACTTCACAATTTGATTTGAAATTATGTCAAGAATGAGTGGATTCAAGAATCTGCACATATATGATAATTGTTTTTTCTTTTTTTCCCTTAAGATATTAAACATATAAACTTATCTGCATAGTTAGTACAGC